>JADBJO010003774.1:177500-220000 GCA_016801955.1 Conus betulinus
ATGGAAAAGTATGACAAAGGTTCACAGGTATTATGAATGGAAAAGTATGACAAGGTTCACAGGTATTATGAATGAAAAAGTATGACAAAGGTTCACAGGTATTATGAATGGAAAAATATGACAAAGGTTCACAGTTACTATGAATGAAAAAGTATGACAAAGGTTCACAGAGATTATGAACGGAAAAGTATAACAAAAGGTTCATAGAGATATAGAGATATGAATGGAAAAGTATGACAAAGGTTCATAGAGATTATGAATGGAAGAGTATGACAAAGGTTCACAGAGATTTTGAACGGAAAAGTATACAAAGGTTCATAGAGATTATGAACGGAAAAGTATAACAAAGGTTCATAGAGATATAGAGATTATGAACGGAAAAGTATGACAAAGGTTCATAGAGATTATGAATGGAAGAGTATGACAAAGGTTCACAGAGATTATGAACGAAAAGTATAACAAAGGTTCATAGAGATTATGAACGGAAAAGTATAACAAAGGTTCATAGAGATTATGAATGGAAAAGTATGACAAGGTTCATAGAGATTATGAACGGAAAAGTATGACAAAGGTTCATAGAGATTATGAATGGAAAAGTATGACAAAGGTTCATAGAGATTATGAACGGAAAAGTATGACAAAGGTTCACAGAGATTATGAATGGGAAAAGTATGACAAAGGTTCACAGTAGAAATAGAACACCATCAAGGCGACTCACTATTTCCCGTTTCTGTTGCTTTGTGCGCAGACATCCTTGCAATACCAGAGAAGGCGGTAGTATCAGGGGAATTCCAATGTCTATTGCAGAGTTTAAAATTAGTCAGTATACTGATGACACAACGGGTACATAAGGAGGATAAGGGGTCGTATCAAAATCTGTTGGAAACCACTATTGAATCTGAAAAAAAAGTCCTAGGCCTTCGACTTGACAATGAAAAATCAGTCTATGTTTGGTTATGACAGGAGACAAATTCATCCTAGAGACATTTTGCGACAGAGGTTTGAAATAGAATCCTCTCAGATATAAAGTATTGAGGATCTAGTTTTCAAATGATTCATCGACAGCAACAGAAATCAACGCCACAGATAAACTGAACAATGTAGAAAAGAAAAAAAAGGGTTCACAATGTGATCTCAGTCACAATGTACCACTTTACCTCCATCACCGTGTACCACTCTATCTCAGTCACAATGTACCACTTTATCTCAACCACCGTGTACCACTCTATCTCAGTCACAATGTAACACTTTATCTCAACCACCGTGTACCACTCTATCTTAGACAGAATGTACCACTCTAGGCAAAGTAGCATTGCTAGAAAATATAGCATTGTCAAAACTGGTGTATCTACGGATCTTGTCACCAAATCCTCCAGACAGTGAAATTAAAATGATTAAGACGTGTTTTGAAATGGTGTGGCAAAAATGAAACATAAGATGAAAAGAAAATTGACAGTGAATGCTATTGAAGAAAGAGGTATGGGAATACCAGACACAAAGCAGTTCCTACAGGCATTAAAACTGCCATGGATCAGAACACTTTATGCAGCTGATCCAAATGGAACAAAAACATAATTCAAAAACCGTGCGTCGAAATCAAATATATAAATTATCACTGGTGAATAATAGAAATATCGAATGCAACGAGTCATGGACAAATACATTTTCAGACTTCGGCAATTTTAGAGCCCACGTATACTGGACGATAGAAACGAAAATGCAGCTGAAGAAAAACGAAAGCTAAAAAGCTTTGGTATTGCTGACAATGGTAATTGTAATTTCAGCAGCGATAGAACAATCTATACAATACTATCTATGGTTTTGTAAACAAGCACACTCGTTCTGGGCAGATTACGAACAGCTGATGAACAGCAACCTGAACACATTACATTGAGAGTTTGACCTTTAATGTTCATTTGGTTTCTTCGGAACTGATGAGGTAACCAACTAGGTTTGGTTTTGAACTTTTCATACCATAAGCGAATGTGTATCCATGTAAATGTGAATTTAATAAAATGAAACCAAATTTGATGATTTATAAGGGAACCACAATACAAGTATATTGAAAGGTACACATGTTTCATGGAAATGTGTAAACATGAATTACATTTTGAGGGGAAAAAAAGGGCTGTTGATTTAGATGAACATCTTCTTTACAGAATGACGGGTGCATAATTGCGTGTTTGTCTTGACCTCTAAACTGAGAAAAAAGGAACTCTCTTTGCAGCGAAAGACATGCGTTATCCCCCCCCCCCCCCCCCCTCCCTGCCCCTGTTTTGGCAACCTCTTGTGCTTGATATGAAAGGAAAGATTCTTGAAGCTAGGGGACAAAAGTAATGGGCATCGACTCCAAAGGCAACTTTTGGTCCATTGCTGCACAATGTGAAGAAGCGGCATGAACATAACACCAAACAGGCGCCGCTTCGGCATCTGGTCACTGAGCACAGATTCAGGCACAAGGGATGCGGAAAAACAAACAAACAAACAAAATGTCTGGAAGCATTTCGTTTCCCAGCTTGCCCAAACATCCCAAACGAATAGATGTACATCCTAACGACAGTGCACAGAAAAAGACATAATCAAACTCACATTTGTCGAAGACTTACTAGTGTCGTTCTATTTTGAACGCTGTCAAACAGAAGGCAGTGCAATATAGAAACAAGCGCATTTATTCAAAGTAGAATTGGTTTAATGATGCTGAATTGAAAATCGAAATAAAACAAGCTAAGAAAGAATGTAAAGAAAGGCGTTGAAAAGTAAGATCCCTACAAGTTATGCCTTCTTTGATGTAGTCTTTTCATTAATGTCTCACATTAAAGTTTTTTTTTTTTTTTCAGGCGTTTAAATTAAGTAAAATGTCTCATCGGAACGAAATTTTTGCCTACAACTATTTCTCATCGCACCTATTTTCAGATACCCCTGCAAGTTGGACTTGGAATGTTGGGGTTTCTTCTGATGGACTTGGGCTTCGATTGTTGCAACAGCTTTGTGAAGGCCTTTGTTGTGAGGTGCAGCCCTCGCTCAGAGCAGACGTCCTTGATCTTGCTAGGGGTCATCATGGGGTCAATGGGAGGAGTCGTGAACGCTGCTCTTGGGGTGGTGGACTTCACTTCGCTTCTGGGACTGAGTTCTGTTGGAGGGTTAGTGTGTGTGTGTGTGTGTGTGTGTGTGTGTGTGTGTGTGTGTGTGTGTGTGTGTTTGTGTGTGTGTGTGTGTGTGTGTGTGTGTGTGTGTGTGTGTGTGTGTGTGTGTGTGTGTGTGTGTGTGTGTGTGTGTGTGTGTGTGAGAGAGAGAGAGAGAGAGAGAGAGAGAGAGAGAGAGAGAGAGAGAGAGAGAGAAACTCGAAACTCGAAATCTTTAATGAGGGTAAATACATAAGCTGGAAGCTTTTTTACACTATGCCCTCAAAAATGACAATAAACGAAAAGGAACAATTACATCGATTGACAAAATTAAACACAGCAATAAGAAAAAAAGAGAGACAGACAGACAGACAGACAGACAGACAGACAGACAGACAGACAGACAGGCAGACAGACAGACAGACAGGCAGAGAAAATATTTTCAACCTCAAACAGGTACTGTGTTGAAAATGTTGAAGCGAACGAAAGCAATTATCATCTGTTCAAGTGCACTTGCTTTGATAAATCACACATGTCAACAAAGACTGGTGACTGTAAGATTTTGTATTAGGAACTGGCATTGTCACACCCATAGCATCAGCTCCGTCAATAGCTTTAACTACATCCGATAAAGCTACAGCTAGCATAGCGAAGTGACTACTTCTTCTTCTTCTTCTTCTTCTTCTTCTTCTTTTTCTTTTCTTCTTTCTTTCCTTCTTCTTTCTTTTCTTTCTTTCTTTCTTTCTTTCTTTTTTTTCTTCTTTCTTTCTTTCTTTTTCTTTTTTCTTTTTCTTTCTTTTTCTTTCTTCTTTCTTTCTTTTCTTTCTTTCTTTTCTTTTTTCTTTCTTTCTTTTTCTTTCTTTTCTTTTTTGCAGCGCCAAGCTCTTCCATTACTCTTTTTTTTGTCCAAAGTCTGAGCTTTCTTCATTCTGAGTCATTCTGTCTGGACTGGACTTTCTTTTCAGTCATTCTGTCTGGACTTTCTTTTCCCTTTGCACGGGCCGCTCACAGCTGCATCAACTACAGGCGAACAGCGAAGGGGCGTCGACCTCAAAACGGCACGAAAGCAGTAACGAAACAAACTTCACCAAACTGCACGAAGACAGTCTACATGTGGATGACAATGAGTCGGATTCCAAGCCAGGCAACGCACAAAGCAGAAACTCTGTTACTGGAACATTCCAGAGCAGCATTCGGTCTTCTGGTGGAAACCTTACATACATGGATCCCTCTGTAATCGTGCTAGAGGATGGCTCACCTTCTTCGGCTGAGGATGTTCCTCTCCTGGAGGAGGACATTCTGCGAGAAGAGAAGGAAGATGGAGATCATGTTAGGATTGGATATGGCTCTGTGAAACCCAGTGACCACAACGGTCAGTCGTCACATGTCAAACCATCGGCTGAAGCTCCTGCAGAACCCGGACGTGAGGGGGCGGAGCCAGCACGGCTGTCTGGTTTGAGGAACCCCAAGATCAGGATTCTGTTCATGTGCATCACCACCGGCTTGCTGACTGGTACCACAGATATGTACACGTTCGCCATCTCTGACTTTGTGGCCAAAGCTGTCTATGGGGGAGATCCAGAGGCTGTGCCTGGTTCCGACACTCTGAGCAGGTAGTTGCATACATAATGCCACTCTCTCTCTCTCTCTCTCTCTCTCTCTCTCTCTCTCTCTCTCTCTCTCTCTCTCTCTCTCTCTCTCTCTCTCCCCAATGTCATAAGAAAGGTTTTTACTCTGTGACATGTAAATCAGACCTATTACTACATAAATGTGGCTCCGCATGCAGAATTGGAGAGATTTGTTAGGGAGTCAATATCTTGAAAGGATAGCTAGGAAAACAATACCTAAAGATATACCATCAGTGGAAATCATACTTCTCTCTCGGGTACGTTTTTGACACAAAGCTTACTCTAATGTGGAATGCGTAGTCACTGGGCTATAAACACCATGACCTGGTTGACAGGACAACATGGAAAGCTGTCCAGCAATCAATCAGGGCGTTCACGTGTCCGCATGGCACTCAGCGAAGCCTCTTCATCTGTTCAGTCACTCGTTCTTCTGCCCTGTCTCAATTGCCTGTGTAACTACGTGAGTTGAAATCCTCTGTCCAGGTACCAGGAGGGAATTCAGATGGCGTCCTGGGCTCTCCTGGTCTATTTCCTCACCTACCTCCTCGTCAGCATCGTGCATCCCACCATCCTGGCTTTTCTGGGTAAGCACGGGGAAAATGATGGTTCAGCCTTGGAACAATGAAGACATGTCTGCTGTTTTATTGAAATGCTTTCTGCTCTCTGATTATCTTGTCGTTAGGCTTAATTAACTCTCACCATAAGTATCCAACAAGAGGAGTGAGAAAAGGCCGCCGTGATAGCATTATTTCTGTGTGCAAATCCAAATGAACTGTGCCCGTTTGATTATAACGTAAACGAATCTCATGTTGGTCGACAGAAGAGTAGGTTAGCACATCCTTTGCCCAGAATGGGTCCACCTGTCGAACAGATAGGCCTATCATGGGTTCTCCTGTGGACAGGGAGGCCTATCATGGGTCCTGTGAACAAAGAGTTCTATCATGGGTCCTGTGGACAGAGAGGCCTATCATGGGTCCTCCTGTGGACAGAGAGGCCTGTCATGGGTCCTCCTGTGGACAGAGAGGCCAATCGTGGGGTCCTCCTGTGGACAGAGAGGCCAATCGTGGGTCCTCCTGTGGACAGGGAGGCCAATCGTGGGTCCTCCTGTGGACAGAGAGGCCAATCGTGGGTCCTCCTGTGGACAGGGAGGCCAATCGTGGGTCCTCCTATGGACAGAGAGGCCAATCGTGGGTCCTCCTGTGGACAGAGAGGCCTGTCATGGGTCCTCCTGTGGACAGGGAGGCCAATCGTGGGTCCTCCTGTGGACAGAGAGGCCAATCGTGGGTCCTCCTGTGGACAGGGAGGCCAATCGTGGGTCCTCCTGTGGACAGATAGGCCAATCGTGGGTCCTCCTATGGACAGAGAGGCCAATCGTGGGGTCCTCCTGTGGACAGAGAGGCCAATCGTGGGTCCTCCTATGGACAGATAGGCCAATCGTGGGTCCTCCTGTGGACAGGGAGGCCAATGGTGGGTCCTCCTGTGGACAGAGAGGCCAATCGTGGGTCCTCCTATGGACAGAGAGGCCAATCGTGGTCCTCCTGTGGACAGGGAGGCCAATCGTGGGTCCTCCTGTGGACAGAGAGGCCAATCGTGGGTCCTCCTGTGGACAGGGAGGCCAATCGTCGGTCCTCCTGTGGACAGAGAGGCCAATCGTGGGGGTCCTCCTATGGACAGAGAGGCCAATCGTGGGTCCTCCTGTGGACAGGGAGGCCAATCGTGGGTCCTCCTGTGGACAGAGAGGCCAATCGTGGGTCCTCCTGTGGACAGAGAGGCCAATCGTGGGTCCTCCTGTGGACAGGGAGGCCAATCGTGGGGTCCTCCTGTGGACAGAGAGGCCAATCGTGGGTCCTCCTGTGGACAGAGAGGCCAATCGTGGGTCCTCCTGTGGACAGAGAGGCCAATCATGGGTCCTCTTGTGGACAGAGAGGCCTATCATGGGTCCTCCTCCTGTGGACAGACAGGCCTATCATGGGTGTTCCTGTGGACAAAGAGGCCTAACACGGGTCCTCCTGTGGGCAGACAGGCCTATCATGGTCCTCCTGTGGACAGAGAGGCCTATCATGGGTCCTCCTGTGGACAGAGAGGCCTATCATGGGTCTTCCTGTGGACAGAAAGGCCTATCATGGGTCCTCCTGTGGATAGAGAGGCCTATCAATGGGTCCTGTGGACAGAGAGGCTTATCATGGGTCTTCCTGATGACAAAGAGGGTCATGGGTCCTCATGTGGTCATCCTGTCAGTGAACATGGGCAGCGCTGATTATCCTGTCAGTGAACATGGGCGGCACTGATTATCCTGTCAGTGGACATGGGCGCACTGGTCTCTGTCAGTGGACATGGGCGGCACTGGTCATCCTCTGGGAAGATAGCAGGAGCCTCCACAGTCTCCTAAGCCGCCAGCTGATCAGCGATGGTTCGACCATGGCAGATCTCTCCTGGGCTACAGGGAAACACGGAGGACCGATGTCAAGTGCAGCACAATGGACACAGCCACCTTGGAACATGCCTGTCTGGACGAACTCTGCCTGTGACACCTGTGGAACATGCCTGTCTGGACGAAATCTGCCTGTGACACCTGTGGAACATGCCTGTCTGGACGAACTCTGCCTATGACACCTGTGGAACATGCCTGTCTTGACGAACTCTGCCTGTGACACCTGTGGAACATGCCTGTCTGGACGAACTCTGCCTGTGACACCTGTGGAACATGCCTGTCTGGACGAACTCTGCCTGTGACTCTCCTGGAACATGCCTGTCTGGATATACATGCAATGAATATGAATGGAAATAGAAATATGGAGGATAGAAATGCAATGTTAATGAATAGAAATCGAAATATGGAGGATAGAAATGCAATGAATAAGAATAGAAATCGAAATATGGGGGATAGAAATGCAATGAATAGGAATAGAAATCGAAATATGGGGAATAGAAATGCAATGGATATGAACAGAAATCGAAATATGGGGGATAGAAATGCAATGGATATGAACAGAAATCGAAATATGGGGGATAGAAATGGGATAGAAATGCAATGCAAATATGAACAGAAATCGAAATATGGGGAATAGAAATGCAATGGATATGAACAGAAATCGAAATATGGGGGATAGAAATGCAATGGATATGAACAGAAATCGAAATATATGGGGGATAGAAATGCAATGGATATGAACAGAAATCGAAATATGGGGGATAGAAATGCAATGGATATGAACAGAAATCGAAATATGGGGGATAGAAATGCAATGAATAGGAACAGAAATCGAAATATGGGGGATAGAAATGCAATGAATAGGAACAGAAATCGAAATATGGGGGATAGAAATGCAATGAATAGGAACAGAAATCGAAATATGGGGATAGAAATGCAATGAATAGGAACAGAAATCGAAATATGGGGGATAGAAATGCAATGAATAGGAACAGAAATCGAAATATGGGGGATAGAAATGCAATGAATAGGAACAGAAATCGAAATATGGGGGATAGAAATGCAATGGACATGAACAGAAATCGAAATATGGGGGATAGAAATGCAATGAACAGGAACAGAAATCGAAATATGGGGGATAGAAATGCAATGGATAGGAACAGAAATCGAAATATGGGGGATAGAAATGCAATGGATATGAACAGAAATCGAAATATGGGGGATAGAAATGCAATGGATATGAACAGAAATCGAAATATGGGGAATAGAAATGCATGAATAGGAACAGAAATCGAAATATGGGGGATAGAAATGCAATGAATAGGAACAGAAATCGAAATATGGGGGATAGAAATGCAATGAATAGGAACAGAAATCGAAATATGGGGGATAGAAATGCAATGTAAAGACACGGTCTGACCGCACTGATGTATCTGGTACACTAATTGACCTGAGGACGCCTTTCAGAGCTTCTCAAGAATAGTAAATCGTATGAGCAGCAGCTATTTTTCATTGCAAGAGTTGTGGCGCTAATATGCTTCACAGGAAATAATTATATGGGGCACATGTGTGAACAAGAAAAAAGCAAAAGAAGATAGGAATCGTGTGTCCCTGCAATATGACCAGTGCCGTCCATGTCCACTGACAAAGGATGACCAGTACCGCCCATGTCCACTGACAAAGAATGACCAGTGCCGCCCATGTCCACTGACAGAGGATGACTAGTGCCGCCCCATGTCCACTGACAGGATGACCAGTGCCACCCATGTCCACTGACAGGATGACCAGTGCCGCCCATGTCCACTGACAGGATGACCAGTGCCACCCATGTCCACTGACAGGATGACCAGTGCCGCCCATGTCCACTGACAGAGGATGACCAGTTCCGCCCATGTCCACTGACAGAGACTAGTGCCGCCCATGTCCACTGACAGAGGATGACCAGTGCCGCCCATGTCCCACTGACAGAGACCAGTGCCGCCCATGTCCACTGACAGGATGACCAGTGCCGCCCGTGTCCACTGACAGAGACTAGTGTCGCCCATGTCCACTGACAGAGGATGACCAGTGCCGCCCATGTCCACTGACAGAGGATGACCAGTGCCGCCCATGTCCACTGACAGAGGATGACCAGTTCCCCCCGTGTCCACCCACACTCGACACTTGATGTGGCGACAATGGAAAGTCAGAACGTTTCCGGACCCGGACGTTTTGTCGGGCGATGTCTGGTCGTGAGTCTTGCGCAGGAAACACCAGTAGACTCTGCAGCTGTTGGGTGTGTTTTGTTACCAAGTAGTTCAGGTCTCACGGCAATCTATTAGTAATAATCTACCAACAGGTGGCGCAAGTCTGGTCCGCAATCTGTCGAAGCACTCGGGGTTAATTATTCTGTACATGGCAGTTTGGGTGGACAATTAAATGCCGTGACTTTTCCGCTATTTCCTTTTGAGCCTGCTGAAAACAGGGCTGGCTTTAGCAACTCGTACACTCTTGTGTCCAACTTTCCGTTGGTGTGTGCAGTGCTGCCCAGAGAGTGGAAATAATCCGCTGGCTTTATCTTTTGTCTTGTTGACGACAACTGAGCAATTGCAGCCTGTGATAGTGACGGTGAAAACACGGCCTTGGTCTTGTTGAGATTGATAGTCAAACCAATTTAATGTTGATTTAGTATCCGTTTTAAAACATGGTCTTAGTCTTGTTTAGATTGATAGCCAAGCCAATTTATTGTTGATTTAGTATCTGTTTAAAAGATGACCTTAGTCTAGTTGAGATTGATAGCGAAGTCAATTTAATGCTGATTTAGTATCCTATTTAATGTTAATGTAGTATTCGTTTAAAACATGGCCTTTGTCTTCTTGAGATTGATAGCGGAGCCAATTTAATGTTGATTTAGTATTCGTTTAAAACATGGCTTTCGTCTTCTTGAGGTTGATATCGAAGCCAATGTAATGTTAATTTAGTATTCGTTTTAAAATACAGTGAAATCACAGAAGTAAAATTGTTCTGAGCCCATGTACACTTAATCGTCATCATGTACGCTTAATCTTCATTATGTACCCTTAATCTTATATCGTGTACTTTTAATCTTTATCATGTACCATAAATCGTGTACGTTTAATCTTCATCATGTACCCTTAATCTTTATTATGTACCTTTAATCTTCATTACAATTTCACTTACATTCCATGTACCCTTAATCCTCATCATAATTTTAATTACATTCCAAGAACATTTTAAAAGCAGCATGCCTATCAAGTCAGGTGATGCTACGTCAACAATGTATATATTTACAGTTTTTCTTTACATGAAAGGTGTTTGGAAGACATACTCACGTCCTCTCACTTCATATCACTCACTTCTCTTGTTCATCCTCTTTCTTTTCTTCCTCCTCCTTCTCCTCCTCCTCCCTGCTCCTCCTCCTCCTTCCCCTCATTTTTTTTCCATTGCTTTTGCACCCTCTCTCTATTTCATGTGCTTCCTCTCCTTCTCCACCTCACTGATGTGTGTTTGCAGGATTTCGCCTGGAGTTCAACTTGCTGTCAGTGCTCTTGCTGGTGACCATGCTGGTGGCCGGTGTGACGTCACGTATGGAGGCCGTGTTTGTGCTGAGTGTAGCGGCGGGAACGCATCGCACATGCTACTACACAATGCCGTATGCCGTTACTAACGACATAGCTCAGACCATAGTGAGTTGTAGTGTCACACACAATGCCGTATGCCGTTACTAACGACATAGCTCAGACTATAGTGAGTTTGTAGTGCTACAACACCATGCCGTATGCCATTACCAACGACATAGCTCAGACCATAGTGAGTTGTAGTGTCGCAAAACCGTGCCGTATGCCGTTACTAACGACATAGTTCAGATTATAGTGAGTTGTAGTGCTACAACACCATGCCATTAGCGGTGACAAACGACATAGCTCAGACCATAGTGAGTTGTAATGCTACAACGCCATGCTGTATGCCGTTACCAACGACATAGCTCAGACTATAGTGAGTGAGTTGTAGTGCTATAACGCCATGCCGTATGTCGCTACTAAGAATATCGCTCATACCATAGTGAGTTGTAGTCTGTGTTTTCTATACATATGCTACAGCACCATGCTATTAGCCGTTACCAACGACATAGCTCAGACCATAGTGAGTTGTAGTGCTACAACACCATGCCATTAGCGGTTACCAACGACATAGCTCAGACTATAGTGAGATGTAGTGCAACTACACCATGCCGTGTGCCGTTACTAACAACATAGCTCATAGCATAGTGAGTTGTAGTGCTACAACACCGCTTGTTTCAATTCTACCTTCCTATACGGCCCTCTCTCCACCTGAAACACGTGCGTGTGTTAGATCATTTTGCACTTTGGACGTGCGATCGAGCCTAGCCCGCTTGAGTCCCATTCTTTAGCCATCTATCTGAACCAGTCACTTGCACACTTGAAGGTGTGTGAATGAGCTGTTCACCGCGTTATATATTTTACGTGTCTGTGTATATGACACTGTATATGCGTTCGTGCGTGCGTATGTGTGTGTGTGCGTGCGTCTGTGTGGACGTGTGTGTGGACTCAAACGCCTGCGCGCGCGCGCGCGCATGTGTGTGTGTGTGTGTGTGTGTGTGTGTGTGAGAGAGAGAGAGAGAGAGAGAGAGAGGGGGGGGGGGGGAGAGACCGGGTGTGTATTTTAGATATTGATTTTGTTTAAGCATATAAAACGCTCTTTAGCTTACATTTTTTTTAGCATTGGCGCTATAGAAACTGTTTTCATAATTATCACTATGGCACCCTAGCAGGATGACCTTGTGTGTTGTGGGGTGTAGAGCGGGTAAGGGGGTAAGGAGGGGGGTAAGGAGGATGTGTGTTGTGTGGGTGTAGAGGGGAGGTGGACAGAAAGAGCGGGTAAGGGTGGGGGTTTGGGGGTGTCACAGAAGGCGAGGCAACAAAGCAAAATCAAAGCTCTTTGAAACCACCCCTTAACACCCTACCCTGTTGTTCTATCAAACCACCCTTAACACCCTACCCTGTTGTTCTTTCAAACCACCCCTTAGCACCCTACCCTGTTGTTCTGTCAAACCACCCCTTAACACCCTTCCCTGTTGTTCTGTCAAACCACCCATCTACACCCTTCCCTGTTGTTGTTCTGTCAAACCACCCCTTAACACCCTACCCTGTTGTTCTGTCAAACCACCCCTTAACACCCTACCTGTTGTTCTGTCAAACCACCCCTTAACACCCTACCCTGTTGTTCTGTCAAACCACCCTTAACACCCTTCCCTGTTGTTCTGTCAAACCACCCCTTAACACCCTTCCCTGTTGTTCTGTCAAACCACCCCTTAACACCCTTTCCCGTTGTTCTGTCAAACCACCCCTTAACACCCTTCCCTGTTGTTCTGTCAAACCACCCTTAACACCCTTCCCTGTTGTTCTGTCAAACCACCCTTAACACCCTTTCCCGTTGTTCTGTCAAACCACCCCTTAACACCCTTTCCCGTTCTGTCAAACCACCCTTAACATCCTTCCCTGTTGTTCTGTCAAACACCCCTTAACACCCTTCCCTGTGTGTTCTGTCTTAGCAGACCTACACCAGTGGTGGCCGAAGTCCAGTCACTCTGGCCATGTCCCTGGTGGCCGCCTCAGTGCCTCTGGGCCACTGCCTGCTGTTCAGCAGCTGGGTGGGCGCCGTGGAGGAACTCACCGGAGATGTCTCCGCCCCGCTGTGGCTGGGAATAGGAAATGCAGTTCTCAGCATAATTGCCTTCTCGTTTGTCGGCAAAGTTTAATGAGAAAAGGTTGCGTAAGCTTGCAGCAGGGGTCACGAACATAAAGTATTGTTTGCTTACATGAAACCGTCGCGTTGTAGATATACGTCTTTTTCATAAAGCAGAGACATCGAACAAAACATTTCCATGTATTAAAAGCTGCTTAACATGTAAAGAGGATGCAGATAACTATCAGTGCAGTGTAAGGTATGTGCAAAGAAAAACCACCCAGAAAAACGTGGACAAACGAGTCACAAGACAAAACACAACGCGTTTCGACCTCTTAGGTCTTCTTCAGGTAAGACACAAATGAACGGAACAACGAAAATTCACTTAGCTTTGATCGCTTCAGAGTTCAGCGCAAGGAAGAAGGCGTTGAATGAAAACGAGGCTGTTGGAAGGGCAATAATGTGTGAGTCAAAGTCATAATGATGATAATAGCATTACTGATAGGAATACTAATAATGGTCAAAATATTGAAAAAAAAAATTAAGACAGGATTACTACCACTCTTGGTTTCAATGAGTATGGGTATTAGAGAAAGGAGAGTGGGTTAGAGGATTCTTAAAAAGCAGGGTTGCCGTGGCAACAGTCCCACAGGCGAAGGCGATGCTTATGCCAATGCTAGTGGTGGTAGTATCACAACACTAGCAATAGTATTACTGAGTGATACTGCTAACAGTGATAGTGAAGATTAAGGTAATAAAAGCATGATACAGAAATATATTTAGAAAATACATTTTTATATTAATCAACTAAATAAATAAATGAAACATAAGTTGTAAAATAATAATAATAATAATAATAATAATATAATAATAATAATAATAATACACAATGATAAAAATGCATAAATAAATACTCGAAAAATAATAATGTAATAGAATAAATAGATGAATATAATAATAAACGAAAAAATAAAATGTTAATAATAGTTATGGTACTAAAGGTATTAATTCTGATAGTAAGGAGGAGGGAGGAAACAAACAAACAAACAAGCAACAACAACAACAGCAACCAAGGGAGGAGGGAATGGGAAGGACAGGAAGAACAGAAAGGAAATAGAAGATATAAGTTATGGGAAGGATGGAATCCAATAGGTATATTTTTAATTACATTAATAGTTATGGTAATAATTGTGATTGTAACTCTACAGTAATGGTAGTGATGCTATAGGAGGCTAGAAAAGTGGTAATCTGGAATGTTAGAAATATTGCAAAAAATAATGGTTTATATTAATGAAAGTAGTAAATATATATATTTTTGTAATACTAGTTATGAAGTTGTAACAAAAGGTATACTGATTAGATAAACAAATAAATAAAATTAAATTTAAAAAAAATTGCATATATAGTTCTTAGCCGCTTACAATGCTTGGTTTATAGAACAGCAAAGCTCACCACTCAGACTGTTCCATATCTTTTGATCTCCCTTGCATCCTTAAATGGATCCTCAAGCATGGGCTCAAAGATTGTCCCCTACATTTTATACTGTTTGAATAATGTTTTTTATTTTTTCAGCAACTTTTTTTTTTTTCCTCTGCACAGTTTCGTTTTCTTTTATTAACTACCTTTCGCTGGCTGCTTTGGGGTGCTGTTGGATTTTTTTTGAACCCTTGGTGGTGAGAACACCACATAATTATGGACTGTGGTGTGTCTCTATCTAACGCCAAGAGCACGGACACAATCAGCCGTGTTTTCCCTGATGAGTCTGATCCAGCGGACGAAAGGCCTCGGAGCAGGCAATACATATAGATATGTCTTCGAGAGGGATTACGATGGTAGAGGGATTACGATGGTTCCCTCATGCAGCTAGTAAAGGGTTTTCATATTTATTATATACATTTTCTTCGTCTTCATTTTTTCTATTTCAAATCTTCGCCAAGTCATTACTATAATGATAGAAGAATTGTAAGCCTGCACTTGTTTCCCCCACTACATAATTGTTCAGCATATTATATATATATATATATATATATATATATATATATATATATATATATATATTATAAACAAAGCTTGCTCTTATGTCTCAGATTGTAGAAATAGGGGGGGGGGGGGGGGGGAGAGGGGGGGGATAAGCTTTCATATCTGTAGTGGTAGATGATTCTGCCTTACTGACAATATGTGCTTGAGTGGGTGAATGGGGAATAATAAATGCTTCTCAAAATGAACCTTCTGCAAGCTTATAGTCTCCAAGGCGGGAGACCATCTCGAATACGGAGGAAGCTCACTAACATATAACTCCTGGTCAGATACCGATATTTCGAAACCTGATTGTTTTTTTTCCTCAGTGACATATATATATATATATATATATATATATATATATATATATATATATATATATATATATATATATATATATATATAAAATATAAAACAATAAATTCCAAGGATAAGTACCGAGCACCGTTCCAGCAACTTACAGAGCAGCTAGGTGTTGCAATGACTGCAAGAAATATTGAATTATAACAAAGCTTGCTCTTATGTCTCAGATTGTAGAAATAGGGGGGTGGTAAGCCTTCATATCTGCAGTGGTAGATGATTCTGCCTAACTGACAGTATGTGCTTGAGTGAGTGAATGGGGAATAATAAATGCTTCTCAAAATGAACCTTCAGCAAGCTTATAGTCTCCAAGGTGGGAGACCATCTCCAATGGGGAGGAAACTCGCTAACATATAACTCCTGGTCAAATACCGATATTTCGAAACCTGATTGTTTCACCTCAGTGACATATATATATATATATATATATATATATATATATATATATATATATATATATGTATATAAAATCAAGAAGTCGTCCACTCAATGTCTTCCCTTCTTTTATTTTCAAAAATTTTCGCCTTTTTGAAGGCTTCTTCAGGAATATTATTACTTTTTCTCGGCTGCTTACTTACATTCTTGAATTTTCAAATTTTCGCCTTTTTGAAGGCTTCTTCAGGAATATTATTACTTTTTCTCGGCTGCTTACATTCTTGGTCCAGAATGTAAGCAGCCGAGAAAAAGTAATAATATTCCTGAAGAAGCCTTCAAAAAGGCGAAAATTTGAAAAATAAAAGAAGGGAAGACATTGAGTGGACGACTTCTTGATTTTATTTTTGATCCAGTGATGGTTTTATCGTCCAGACTCTTTCAGCTGCTGGGAGCGGTGCCAATTTTATTATTGGGTTTCCTTTTATACCTATATATATATATATATATATATATATATATATATATATATATATATATATATGCGTGTGTGTGTGTGTGTGTGTGTGTGCAGGGGGGGGGGTGTTCCGCATAGTTATCAACATTTACACAACATATACAGAGGGAAGAAGGAACAGGAGTTCATGTTGAAGAAATAGTAAATGAAAATAGAGGAAAACCAAATGAAGGAAATGGAGTGGACAAGTATCTGAATAAACAATAGACTGATGTGAGAAATAGAGAGAGTGTGGTGAGAAGGGAAAGGAAGATAGCTGTAAGTTATGTGTGAGGTAAATAGTGGGAGATATGGTAGTATGTTTGTTTTGTGGGCTGAGATTGTAGTGGTGGGTTGGTTCATGTTACTTTAAGGTGTTGATGCTTTGAGGGTGGAGGGAAGAAGACGATGGTTTTACATACAAACTGGGGGAGGGGAGGGGCAACAAATTCACATCTACTCTGGAAACTACGCCTCCCAAAGAGACAGATAGACCCATTACCTGCCTTCTCTACCATCCTCACAATCTGCCTATCTGCAGGATCCTGAAGTCTAACTGGCACATAGTAGAATCATAAACCTGCCTTTGAGACCAAACCAATGATCACTTTCAAACGTGACAAAAACCTCAACGACCTACTGGTGCGCTCTCAGCTGAACAAAATCTCCACACCTAAGCCACCAGGTACTTTCCCCTGCTCAAAACCTAAATGCAAAATCTGCTCTGTCACCAAACCAGACACCATCCTACATGGCCCCACGGGCTCTTTCACTATTAAACGCACTTTCTCCTGCCAGAGCCACAACATTGTGTATGCCATCCACTGTCAGCTGTGCGGTAAGATCTATGTAGGTGAGACATCTCGCACACTTGAGACGCGCATCTCTGAACACCAGGCCGACGTCCGCCACCATCGGCCCAAACCAGTAGCCCTACACTTCAACCATGCCCAACACAACATCAACCATGTCAAAGTCTTGGCACTTTGGCAATCAAAGAGTGACAACTTGGAACGCCTTATGCAGGAATCTTATCTCATTGCCAAACTGGGCACCGTCCATCCTCATGGCATCAACGTCCAAAAGTAGTATGTACCATTCCACCTCTGCAGCTTCAGCCCGAAATATCCTCCACCTACACACACCCAAACTACCCTACCTCCCACTGTTTACCTCAGACATAGGTTGCAGCTATCATCCTTTTCCCTTTTCCTACACTCTCTGAGTCTCTCCATTTGCTACATCAATCGATTTACTCCCCTCCCCCTCCCCCCTGCCCTAGTAATGATGTGTGTAGGGGTGTTGGAGGGGTACGGCGGTTGCTGTGGGTGTAGGGGGGGGTAACCAATGAACAAGGCTGACATTACTAATGGAACACACACACACACACACACACACACACACACACACACACACACACACAAATAGACTGCTAAGCTAGCTCCTTTATCGTTGGTCGTTTCCTTTCCTTTCCTGGCGCCTTTTTTTTTCCGCTAGTGTTACTGCACTTACCATTGCTACTATCATTATTATCATCATTCTAGTACTGTCTGCTGTTGTTCATTGAGCATTTCAGCTCCTTTCCACCTAATATCACCCTACCTTTATTACTTAAAACCATTATTACTGTATCACTATCATCATATTATTACCTTTACTGTTATCTTCATCAACATCATTAAATCATTACAGCAACACTGATGTCATTGTTGTTATTACCGTCATTACCATTTTCACCGTTATACTTATGCCCTATTATTATCACTAATCCCATTGCCAACGTTAACTGTAGAATTAAGATAACGATAATACTTAGATACAATAACTTACTTATTAGAGAGAGAGAGAGAGAGAGAGAGAGAGAGAGAGAGAGAGAGAGATTGTGTATAGGTGTGAATTTGTTGACCCTCCCCTCCCCCTCCCCCCAGTTAGTATGTAAACCCATCCCCTTCTCCCTCCACCCTCATAGCATCAAACCTTAAAGTGACATGTACCAACCCACCACTACAATCTCAGCCCACAATATCTTCCAACAAAACACACATACTCCCATTATTTACCTCACACATAATTTATAGATATCTTCCTTTCCCTTCTCACCACACTCTCTTTATTTCCCACATCAGTCTATTGTTTATTCAGATACTTGTCCACTCCATTCCCTTCATTTGGTTTTCCTCTATTTTCATTTACTATTTCCTCAACATGAACTCCTGTTCCTTCTTTCCCTCTTTCCTGTGCATATGCTGTGTAAATGTTGATAACTATGTGAGAGCAACATCTGTTAAAAATAGAATGGTAAAAGGAAGTTTTTAAAACTTCCTGAGGAGAGCCCGCGCTCGAAACAGACCTGTCGATTTTAAAACTTCCTTTTACCATTCTATTTTTACACACACACACACACACACACACACACACACACACACACACACACACACACACACACACATATATATATATATATATATATATATATATATATATATATATATGTGTGTGTGTGTGTGTGTGTGTGTGTGTGTGTGTGTGTGTGTGTGTGTGTGTGTAAAGATTCTTTAATTTGATTTTATTTATTTGTTTATCTAATCAGGATATCGTTTGTTACAAATTCATAACTAGTATTGCTGCTACCTTGAACTTCGTAGAATTAGCTCAGTTCGCCTCTTCCTCACTCAAAATGCCCTGAAGACTCTAATCTGTGTTTTTTGTCCTGTCTCGGCTTGACTATTGTAACTCCCTCCTTGCCGGTTGTCCCTTTACACTCATCTCTAAACTTCAAAAAGTTCAGAACAATGCCGCCGCCAGTCTGATCTCCCGCTCCTCTAGATCTGACCACATATCACCAGTTCTGTCATCCTTACACTGGCTTCCAGTTCAGTCTCGCGCACTGACTTTAAAAGTTCTCCTCCTGGTTTTCAAATCACTGAATAATCTGGCTCCCTCCTACCTCTCTGACCTCCTCCATCTCTGTGTTCCGTCTCGCAGCTTACGCTCATCCACCGATTCTCGTCTGCTTCGGCTTCCCTCCCTCCGCTCGCCTGAAACTTCAGGCCAACGATCTTTCTCTTACCAGGCACCTGCTCTATGGAATAGTCTCCCTTTTCCCCTGCGTAACACGGACTCTTTGGAGACTTTTAAAACCTCCCTAAAGACACATATTTTCCCTCGGACTGATTAATGATACTCACTTACCATTGTGCACGTGTTTGCTGATGTCTCTCTGTCTGTCTGTATGATTATTTTTTTTCGGCGGTGTGTGTGTGTGTGTGTGTGTGTGTGTGTGTGTGTGTGTGTGTGTGTGTGTGTGTGAATTAGAATTATAATTTTTTTATTATTTTTTTTTTTTTTTTTTCTGTAATATGCGCTTTGGGCTCTCACGAGGTAAAGCGCCCTATAAATATCCTTTTACATTACATTTTACATTACATTACAAATGTTATATTTACTACTTTCATTAATATAACCATTATTCTTTTTTGCTTCTGTTTTTGCTTTGTTTTTGGTTGTCTATTTGTATTTAATTTTTGAAAAATCCCTGCCTTGCAAATAAGCTAACACATGATACGGAAACTGTTTATGGTACTTGATTGAAATGTATGCGCTTGATGTAAATTATGTACTGATGTGAACTGAAATGCTATGAATTTTATGTAAAATGTATTGTCTTGGCAAGGAGAAAAATAAAGTTGGAATCTCCAGCAAAAAAAAAAAAAAAATAACCATTATTCTTTACAATATTTCTAACATTCCAGATTACCACTTTTCTGGCCTCTTATAGCATCATCACTACCATTACTGTAGAGTTACAATCACAATTATTAACAAAACTATCACTGTAATTATTAATATACCTATTGGATTCCATCCTTCCCATAACTTATATCTATTTCCTTTATGTTCCTATTGTCCTCCCCTCTCCCTCCTCCCCTTGGTTGTTGATGTTGTTGTTGTTTTAGTTTGTTTGTTTTTCCTCCTCCTTACTATCAGAATTAATACCTTTAGTACTATAACTATTATTAACATTGTTATTTTTTTTAATTCATTATTATATTCATCTATTTACTCTATTACCATTATTATTTTTCAATTATTTATTTATGCATTTATTATCATTGTTATCATGATGATGATGATGATGATGATTTTATTATTATTATTATTTTTTGTTTTACAACTTATGTTTCATTTATTTATTTAGTTGATTATTATAAAAAGGGTTGTTGTTTTTTTTCTAAATATATTTCTGTATCATGCTTTTATTACCTTAACCTTCACTTTCTTTGTTAGCAGTATCACTCAGTAATACTATCGCTAGTATTGATACTACCACCACTACCATTGACATAACCATCGCCTTCGCCTCTGGGACTGTTGCCACGGCAACCCTGTTGTTTAAGAATCCTGTAACCCACTCTCTTTTTCTCCATACCCATACTTATTGACACCAAGAGTGGTAGTAATCCTGTCTTATTTTTTGTTTCAATATTTTGACCATTATTAGTTTTTTCCTATCAGTAATGTTATTATCATCATTATGACTCTGACTCACACATTGTTTCCCTTCCAACAGCCTCGTTCTCATGCAACGCCTTCTTCCCTGCGCTGAACTCTGAAGCGATCAAATCTAGGTGAATTTTCGTTGTTCTGTTCATTTGTGTCTTACTTGAAGAAGACCTAAGAGGTTGAAACGCGTTGTGTTTGGTCTTGTGACTCGTTTGTCCACGTTTCTCTGGGTGGTTCGCTAACGTTTATTTCAGATACGTTTCTCTATAGCTGATGCTTTGCAGAAACATTGAAAGATGTTTCCATGAAACACGCGCTAATCAGAGTGATTTCCTTTTGTTACAACAAAGGGTGTGTAGAAAGGTCACGGAATGTTACGAAACCCTGTGTAGGAGAATTATGGTTTACATCCAGACAACAAAGGCTATGGAGCCAATTGGTTATGTTTCCATGCAGCGAACGTTGCATACAAATATCAGAATAATTTTACATAGCGTAGGGTGTATAGAAGCATTATGGTGTGTTTTCACTTCGCGGAGGCTATGCAGAAAGATCAAGACACATTACCCTATGGCAGGAGCCGTACAGAAATAGTATGCAAGATTGTAAGGTAGCAGAGTCGATGTGAAAAAAAAAAATATATATATATATATACATATATATATATATATATATATATATATATATATATATATATATATATATATATATATATATATATATATATATCCATACACGCAACGCTGAAAGGAAATGCTAAGATACGATACCATGCGGGCGGAGACGGTGAATAAAGTTTGACATGCATTTCATCATAACGGAAAGCAGCGGGAAAGCTTTCAGGTAGTTTTTTCCATACAGCGAAGCCTGTAAGCCTTGACGGCAAGGAATGCAAGTCAACTGGCGGAGGCTGTAAAAAAAAAAAAAAAAAAAAAAAAAAAAAAAAAAATCAAAGTACCTTTCCCTGTAACGAAAACCGCGTAGACAGATAACTGTACGTTTCCATACGTCGAGAACTGGGCCTTCGGGAAAGAAACTTCTTAAGACACCACAGAAGCAAGCCTAGACGTCTTAGCTCCACAGTGAAATCAGCTCAACTTATTCAAGGTGTTTCAGATGATGCAAATGTTTATACTGAGCGATGTTCTTTGTCATACGTTTCTTTTTCTCCTCCTGCTCCTCCCTCCTCCTCCTCCTCCTCCTCTCCTCCTCCTCCTCCTGCTCCTCCTCCTCCTCCTCCTCTTCCTCCTCCTCCTCCTCCTCCTCGTCCCTCCTCCTCCTCCTCCTCCTTCTCCTCCTCCTCCGCCTAGTTTTTCATTGTTCATGTACTTCCGTTGTCTCATAATGCCATAGAGTGTTGATGCAGGGAATCACAACATTCTGCCATCACAGATGACCATGAACTCTCCTCAAGCCGATAGTGTCAGTGCTGTGTTGGGCCACAGGACATGTTGCTGCTGCTTTTTATCATGCCATTGTTGTTGCTGTGAAACATAAATCGAATATTGTTGTGTCGTTCTCTTTGGACGTTGTTTTTTTCCTTTCTCTCTCTCTCTCTCGCTCTCTCTCTCTCTCTCTCTCTCTCTCTCTCTCTCTCTGCTCTGCAGACAATAAGCAGATAGAAACTGTACATACATTTGCTACAAAACGTTTCCTAAATGTACCGCTCCATTCTTCCAACACGTTTGTATATGGTGAGACTAGTAGATTTTCGAAGAGAATCAGACCAATCACTAAGAGTATTAAATATTGGTTAAGAAACATCAAGTTACCAATGGCAAGATTATGTGGGCAAGCGTATGAAATGCCGTTACGGCAACATGAAGAGGGAAACAGATGAAATGCCGTTACGGCAACACGAAGAGGGAAAGCAGATGAAATGCCGTTACGGCAACACGAAGAGGGAAAGCAGATGAAATGCCGTTACGGCAACACGAAGAGGGAAAACAGATGAAATGCCGTTACGGCAACACGAAGAGGGAAAGCAGATGAAATGCCGTTACGGCAACACGAAGAGGGAAAGCAGAGTTGTAGTCAGCATTATAACACGTCTTCTGAGAACGGCTTTGGTACTGTGTGGATCAGTCAGGGTGTTGGAAGTGACGTTGCTTTCATTTCGGAATTTAAAGATCGTACAATCAATCCATGTAAGCAAAACTGGGACTCTTATATAGAGGAAAATACAAAATACAGTTGGTATTCCTCATCTAAAAATATTTTTCAGTTTAAAAAATGTATTTCAGCAATGCGAAATAAGTGGCATCAAAGTTTTCTGGCGAGACTGAGAATGAGAACCACCGGATTAAATGCTAACAAAAGGTTGTCCATTGACGAACAAGAAAGAGATCGTGTGTAGCTAATGCGTTGTAAAGAAGCTGGAGATTCCATTGCCCTGTGTATGATCCAATACGAAATAAATATAATTTGTTATCTTTACCCGTTGTAGAAAGACACAATCTAGCAGCGATTCTTGCATCTGGATATGATAACATGGCTGGCAAATTTCATTGCGGGGGCAAACAACGTAAGGAACAAAAGAATCTCTTCTGACCAACATTGATTAAGAAAACAAGAATGAATTAACAAAAACTGAAAAAAAACGTTTGGGTGAAAAAAGCATAAACTGGGAAAATAAACTAATTTACGAGAAATTTAAGCCAGTGATGAGCATATACATTTAAGATAGTTATGAAATGGATGGTACAATTTGACATTCGTTATTGTTCTTTGCGTGTGGGTATATCCATGGATGTTAAATGTTATCTCAAAAGATGTTTAGTGTAAATGTAGTTCTTTGAAGGGGGAGGGGGGGATAATTTATTTTCTTCTCGTCGCTACATGTTGTGAACTGTTCCCATTGGCACTAGGGCTGTAAAAATGTAATGCCATAAAAGTGTGTCAGTCTCTCTCTCTCTCTCTCTCTCTCTCTCTCTCTCTCTCTCTCTCTCTCTCTCTCTCTCTCTCTCTCTCTCTCTCTCTCAACTAAACTACCCTCACCGTCCCCTTGTCCATCGTTTGGTTTCTTACGGGAGGATGAGTCGAACGTTTTGTTTGATTGTAAAAAAATACAGTACTTTTCGTGGGGAAAAAAGCCTGCTTTTATTTTTTCTTTTTTTTTTTTAAGAATGTTGCTGAAAATGACGGCACAGTTAGGGTGCTAAAATGAAACTACGACGATGACTCGGTGTATCTCTTGCAAGTTATAGTGCAGAGGCGCTGAACATTCCAAATAAGAATAATAACTCAAAGCGAGGAACTCAAATGATAAACCGAATTTGAAGGAGACGGAAGACACTTTGAGTTTTGATTGTTATTGCATCGCGAATTCTTGAAGGTGCATTATTCTGGATGGTCGGTATCCTGGCTTGTGCTGTTTGGAATAGTAGCATTGTTTTTATTCATTTAAAATGTTCAGTGTCTAGTTCGTTCTCTCTCTGTGTCTCTCTGTCCGTCTGTCTGTCTGTCTGTCTCATGTATGCGTGTGTGTGGAGGAAGGAAGGGGTGAGAGAGAGAGAGAGAGAGAGAGAGAGAGAGAGAGAGAGAGAGTTGCGAAGATGAGAGAGAGAGAGAGAGAGAGAGAGAGAGAGAGAGAGAGAGAGAGAGAAGTTGCGAATATGACGAAGTGAGTTGTAATTTAAGACAATGATGTTTATGAATGAATGGAAGCGTTTTCAAGCGCTTAAAAAATATAAAAAAAAAAGGGGGGGGGGGGGTGCGAGGGAGTGACAGATGGCGAGGGGCGGAGAGTAGGTAGGGGGGAGGGGGAGGGGGGGGGGGGGGGGCGGGTTGCACAAAAAGGAGGTATGCTTGTGTCATGAAAGAGTGATTTATTGCTTCCTAAAACCATCTTTTTAATGGAATTATTAGGTGCTATCATTTGAATTGCACTTACCACGCTCCAAATGTTGCCTCACCCTCTCGGTACTTCGTCTGTCTAGAACTGACTCTGTTGCCTGTCTGTCTGTCTGTCTGTCTGTCTCTCTCTCTCTCTCTCTCTCTCTCTCTCTCTCTCTCTCTCTCTCTCTCTCACACACACATCACACACACACACACACACACACACACACACACAACACATACACGCACACACGCGCACGCACGCATAGACAGACACACACAGACAGACAGACACAGACACACACACACACACACACACACACACACACACACACACACACACACACACACACACACACACACACACACACACATACACACACACGCGCACGCGCGCGCGTTTTTTATTACAATTTATCGTTTATTGTGTGCAGAAAATACTTAGAAAGAAAGGCAATACACAATTCAAACACACTGGTCCGGACAGTGGCGATACATGTAAGTAAATCTGTACTCTTTCACGGCTCAGAAATAGAATTAATTTCAGCTATTGGGGTTGATGAATACTTGAAATTGGACCCTGTTTTCGAATTTATCTTCATTTAATCATGATGTATATTTAATGACATCTAACCGAAAACAAGTTCCAGAGATACTTATTTCAGAGACATGCACACATACGAGTGCCAGATATAGGGTCTAAGACTGGATCATTTAACATCGGAATGTATTAACATTTACGTGGAATGCATATGAACCAGTCAATTGGGAAGACTTGGACGGACCACACAACCGCATTTCATCCACAAACTCGCTGTGTGTCTGTGCGAGTGATGTCCAGATGTCATGACTATCACTGTGTTTCTGCCGGGCCTGGCCGACGCTGGGATGTAGTGGAAAAAATGGATGCTTACACTACAGCCCTGTCCTAATATTATAGTCTCAGACCAGAGCGGTACTCATCAGACCCATCTTCATACTCCTCATCCTAAAGCAGTCATTCAGCACATAAATAGGCAGGGGATGTCCCAGTAGTGATCACCAATTGTGGGCACAAATCCTGCAAGTTGGTATATGAGCATGGGCAACACATGCTTACACTGACATACGGTACTGAACGTGACCACTTGCATGCGGGCACCACAACATACATACTGGAAAATGGTCATCAGAACCTTACATCGTTGTGTGGATGACAAACAACATCTATTTTGCTGTATGTGCACCAACGCCCTCCGTTGAAATAAAGACACCTTATCTTCACACTGAAATATGGGATCCAAAAATCCACTTGATACAGGGGCAAAAAGTTCCACATCTAAATATGAACACCAATATATTACACTGACACATAGGGCACCAGACCTCTGCATTGAATCATGGCACTAAAATCGTTACACTGACATTTGGGCACCAAACCTGTACAACGATTTATGGACACTAAACCTCATTACTGACATGAAAAAAAACAAAAACCTTCACACTGATATAGGCACACAAAAACTGCACATAGTTATATGGGCTCCAAACCTCTGCATTGGCATACGAGGGGGGGGGGGGGACGTGGTGGGGGATGGGAAGGGGTATAACATCTCTACCAAGGTTTCCCTGGCATACTGGTACTAAGCCTCTGCATTGATATATGGACCCCCAAACTTCAGCAGGGTTATATGAATATAAAACCTTTCTGCTAGTATATGGGCATCCAAACTTTATACTGGCATGTATAGGCACTTAGCTGCTACATTGACATGTGAAGATCAAAGTCTACACTGACGCATGTACAACAAAACTACGTTGATATATACAGCAAAAGGAGACGTTATCACAGAGGAGCTGAAGAAAAGAAAAGGACGCCAAGACAATCCAGAAGCTAGTGCAGCAAGGCCAACAAGGACAATGGGACTACAGTCCAGTAAGGCCAACAAGGACAATGGGACTACAGTCCAGTAAGGCCAACAAGGACAATGGGACTACAGTCCAGTAAGGCCAACAAGGACAATGGGACTACAGTCCAGTAAGGCCGACAAGGACAGGGACTACAGTCCAGTAAGGCCAACAAGGACAATGGGACTACAGTCCAGTAAGGCCGACAAGGACAGTGGACTACAGTCCACAAGGCCAACAAGGACAGTGGACTACAGTCCAGCAAGGCCAACAAGGACAGTGGGACTACAGTCCAGTAAGGCCAACAAGACAGTGGACTACAGTCCAGCAGACCAAACAAGGACAGTGGACTACAGTCCAACAAGGCCAACAAGGACAGTGGACAGTGGACTACAGTCCAGCAAGCCACCAAGGACAGTGTGAGGACAGTGGACTACAGTCCAGCAAGGCAAGGCCAACAAGGACAGTGGACTACAGTCCAGCAAGGCCGACAAGGACAGTGGACTACAGTCCAGCAAGGCCAACAAGGACAGTGGACTACAGTCCAACAAGGCCAACAAGGACAGTGGACTACAGTCCAACAAGGCCAACAAGGACAGTGGACTACAGTCCAGCAAGGCCAACAAGGACAGTGGACTACAGTCCAACAAGCCAGCAAGGCCGACAAGGACAATGGGACTGCGTGGGAAAACGCACTGTAAGAAGTCTCACCGGGAGCGACATATGGCACATGGCACACCAAGAAACAGCTTCACCCTCAGATCTGTAAATGACCTTCTGCCGTTGCATTTGAACTGGCCAAATGGGGGGGAAATCAAAGGACCACACGTGTCCACTCTGTCATGGCAAAGAAGCAGTGGAACATGTCCTGAGCTCTTGCAAAGCAGCGCTAACCCAGGAAGGTACACATGCAGGCACAACTAAGTATTCAAGATGTCGTACACACAATAAGAACTGCTGGAAGAAGTACCACGCCACCAGAAGTTCAAGCAACAACGTTCTACACTGCAGGAGGCCACAAATCATGGTCTGGAACAGCTGCGATAACATGAGCATGGAAGCAGGGTTTACTGGATGGGACAGATGACTGGGAATGCACAGTAGACCTTCCAGAATGGGAGAACCATCCGGGGGGAGGGGGGAGGGGGGGGGTCTTCTTCTCTGAAGACCTGCTGTTGAAGTCTCGTTAGAGTTTCTTCCTATTGATACCAGACCTCTACATTAATATATACGACATATTGACAAACCTTTGCAGTAGCAAAGGAACCAGACCTCCACATTGTAAGTTGAGCACTAAACCTGTACATTGACACAAAGGAACCATCTTACCAACTTAACGTATGGATACCAGATCTCCACATTGTAAATTGAGCACTAAAACCTGTACATTGATACCAAAGGAACCAAATTACCAGGTTAACGTATGGATACCAGATCTCCACATTACCAGGTAGGCACCAAACCTCTAAAACGTGGACTCAGACTTCAACAGTGACACATGGGCACCTCACGTATGAGCAAAAAAGCTCAACAATATACTAGCATACATGCAACAAATCCCTACACGCTGCTAGAGGCACGTAACGTGTACATTGACATTCGGCCACCCAGCGTCTAAACTGACAGCCTTTCAGCACTTTCTTTCAATCACAGTCTATGTATGAGTTGACTTGGACCTATGCTGTTTTATTCAGAAAAGTTCAGCAAAAGCTATATCTTTTGCTACAGGGTATATTCATCTTACTACATTGCCATCACTGTTCAGAAATATACCTTAAGCTTTCCGAACAGCTTCTACTGTATATCAAAGTACATGTTTTGCACAACACAGTTTCCAGTTTTCACGAAGAAATGTTCAAGTGAAAACAAAACATCTACAGAAACCACGTGTTTGCGCAAATTGTCCAGTCAAAATATATGACAGTACTTTCTGCAAAACTAGGTCCAGCAAAGAAATACATACTTCTTGCAGAATAAACACAGACCAGATCTGTCATTTCTTTTTTGCCAAAGTGAAATATTTTAATGACTTTTTTATATTCCAAAGAAACACATTCTTTATTGGAGCTCAAAAATCAAGCATGGGCCAGGTATGCTGACCCAGTGGTCTTGCTGGGGCACAGAGTCCCGGTAAAAATGGAATAATTTGTTTGGGTTGAAAGCATGCAGTGTAAACTGACAACAAGGACATCTCAAAGAGTTATGGGCTAATATTAGAATCTGTGTGTAGGGGGGGTGGGGGGGGGGGGGGTGCGGGCGTGTGTGTGTGTGTGTGTGTGTGTGTGTGTGTGTGTGTGTGTGTGTGTGTGTGTGTGTGTGTGTGTGCGCGCGCGCGCGTGTGTGTGTAAAGAGAGAGAGAGAGAGAGAGAGAGAGAGAGAGAGAGAGAGAGAGAGAGAGAGACCGACAGACAGAGGCAGACAGGCAGGCAGAGAGAGACAGACAGACTGATAAAAATTCAGATAGATAGATAGATAGATAGATAGATAGATAAGGTAAGGTAATGTCACTTACAGCCCAGCCGACCGCAAAGGGCCATGTCAGGACGTTCACCATGTTGACGTCAATTCACAACTCATTCCTTCACACAACCTTTTAAAATGCACCTTCTAAAAACACACTGGAAATTTTATTTAAACTCATTCTACTGTACAGTCTTAGATTAGATGATAAGTGTTAATCTCTTTCAGAAATTCAAAGATCACGTCAGGTGGAACAACTCTGAACAACAAGAGAGAGAGAGAGAGAGAGAGAGAGAGAGGAGAAGAGAGAGAGAGAGAGAGAGAGAGAGAGAGAGAGAGAGAGAGAGACTGTTAGCCAGATAAATGGATAGATTCACAGTGTCCACCATATAAACCCGTACTTGAATCTTTCTACGCTTACTAGCATTGTATGGAAAATACTTTAAGCTGTCTACATAGCGCGTCCAATATCAAAAGGTACCTTACACACTCTCAACACAGCCTCAGCTATTGTAGACACACCATAATCTTCATCTGCATTTCCTTTTAAATAAATGTTAGCGAACCGCCCATAGAAACGTGGACAAACGAGTCACAAGACTCGTTTGTCCACGTTTCTCTGGGCGGTTCGCTAACATTTAATTAGGATTTGTTTAGATTTCCGCCTGCAGTCGTCTCACTTTGCAACTAGATACATTTCCTTTGTTACACGGAAACATACTATTATGTTTTATAGCCCTTCCGTTATCTCAAACCGCGCTCTATTATTTCTACATAAACTCTGCCACATAGAATCATAACACAAAGTTACATCATCACCTTTGCTATATGGAAAAGTACTCCTTTTTAGACTCATCGTGGTTATGGGAAAATCTATTATAACTGTTCAAAACAGCTTCTGCATCAAATAAATGTAATCTAATCTCACTATGCAGTATCTACAATATGGAAACGTATTCTACCCTTTCCACGTGACTTTCACGGTCTAGAAACCTACCTTAATTTTGATTACACAACACCTGCCAAATGCCAATCAGGCGTCAGTTTTCTCTGCTATGGCAAAACATATCTAAAGCTTTACGCAGGTTTTTCATAAAATGGAAACTTATTTCAATCCGTGTAGAAAATGTACATAAAACTGTGTGCACAGCGTCAGGTGCATGTGCCACAGTCTTTGCAAATCCAGCCGGTTTTTAATCACACTTTGCCAATGGTGCTATAATCTTTGTAAATGCGGTTTGACCTCATTATTATACTTTGCCAACAGTGCTATAATCTTTGCAAATGCAGTTTGATCTCATTATTGTACTCTGGCAACAGTGCTATAATCTTTGCAAATAGAGTATGTTGTCATTACACTTTGCCAACAACAGTACTATAATCTTTGCCAACAGTGCTATAATCTTTGCAAATGCACTTTGCTTTCATTATACTTTGCCGGCAGTCCTATCATGTTCGCCGACAGTGCTACCATCTCTGCCAATAGTGCTACAATCTCTGCCAACAGTGCTGCAATTTCTGCCGGCAGTGTTTTACAATCTCTACCAACAGTGTTGTTATCTCTGCCAACAGTGTTACAATCTCTGCCAGCAGTGCTACAATCTCTACAATCTCTGCCAACAGTGCTACAATCTCTGCCGACAGTGCTACGATCTCTGTCAACAGTGCTACAATCTCTGCCAACAGTGCTACAATCTCTGCCAACAGTGCTCTGCCAACAGTGCTGTAATCTTTGCAGTTGCAGGTTGTCTTTATCACACTTTGCCGACAAAGATCAAGGCCATCATGCTGAGCAGTCCCACAGCATCACACTTTGCCGACAAAGAGGAAGGCCAACATGCTGAGCAGTCCACAGCATTACACTTTGCCGACAAAGAGGAAGGCCACCATGCTGAGCAGTCCACAGCATTACACTTTGCCGACAAAGAGGAAGGCCACCATACTGAGCAGTCCAAAGGCAGTGCCCAGCCACAGCGGCACGGAGACGTCCCCGGTCAGTTCCTGGACAGCTCCCACCCAGCTGAAGAGCAGCAGGTAGCCGAGTGTGATGGAGGCGCTCACCAACGACATCGCCAGATTGACCGGGCTTTTGCTGCTGCTGGTCAGGGCCTGGCCAGACAGATGGCTGTGGCTGCTGCTGGTCAGGGCCTGGCCAGACAGATGGCTGTGACTGCTGCTGGTCAGGGCCTGGCCAGACAGATGGTTTAAATCACTTTGAACAATAAACAAGTAGGGTAACTCCTGCCCCCATAAGGAATCTTAACTCAGCGTAATTTTTTACTCAAGACTGGCACAGCCTTTTTAACTTGAGTAAAGTCAGACAAATACAAAGACGAACAATCTAATAGGGGGGGGGGGGGGGGGGGGGGGGGGGGGGGGGGCGCAAGCGCAGGCCAACAACTCCTGCGTCATCACGGTGATGACTTGGCACAGATTGGAACTGGGGGGGGGGGGGGGGGGGGTGAACATGTGAACGTAAAATGTAAAGAATATATTATAGATATGAAAACTCTTCACTAGCTGCATGAGGGAACCATCGTAATCTCTCTCGTTCTGTGCTCCTGGCGTCAAATAGAGACACACCACACTCCATAACACTGAGGTGTTCTCACCACCAATGTTAAAAAAAAAAAGAATTCAACAGCACCCCTGAAGCAGCCAGCAAAGGGTAGTAACTGAAACAAAACGAAAGTGTGGGGAGGAAAAAAGTTGTTGAAAAACTCAAGACATTATGCAAATAGTAAAATGTAGGGGGCAATCTTTGAGCCTACGCCTGAGGATCCACCCAAGGATGCAAGGGAGATCAAAAGACAAACACAAAGACAGACAGAAACAAATAATACAAGTAACCTCAGTTATTGCTGTTAGTGTGTGTGTGTGTGTGTGTGTGTGTGTGTGTGTGTGGTGTGTGTGTGTGTGTGTGTGTGTGTGTGTGTGTGAGAGAGAGAGAGAGAGAGAGAGAGAGAGAGAGAGTTAGAGAGAGAGAGAGAGCTACTGTCAGATATGTGACGGGGGGGAGCGATTTCATAAAATATTCACAATGTTTTGTTGACAATTTGGTCATTCAAGGTTAACAAACAGTAAGGTTCAAACGGTACGCCAAAAGTTCACAGATCGATTTTTGCTGGTATATGCTGATTGTAAGGACTGGGGGGGGGGGGGGGGGGGGGGGATCTTTCTTCATATTGCTGATTGTATGGGCTGGAAAAGACACTATCTTATTCATATTGCTGATTGTATTGACTGGGAAATACACTATCTTGTTCATAGTGCTGATGGTATGGACTGGCAAAGACACTATCTTGTTCATAGTGCTGATGGTATGGACTGGCAAAGACACTATCTTTGTTCATAATGCTGATGGTATGGACTGGCAAAGACACTATCTTGTTCATAATGCTGATGGTATGGACTGGCAAAGACACTATCTTGTTCATAGTGCTGATGGTATGGACTGGCAAAGACACTATCTTGTTCATAGTGCTGATGGTATGGACTGGCAAAGACACTATCTTGTTCATAGTGCTGATGGTATGGACAGGAACCGGAAAAAAAAAAAGACAGAGAAAAACTACGTTCCTGTAACTGTTGCCGCAGTATTCATCTCTGTTTTTATCTCTTTGTAGCATGTCGTACAACAAATATGACAACTGGTTTTGATCTAAGACAAGGCGCCTTATATTTATACTGCACGTGCCAAATTCGTTTCCTCCACTGAACGACCTGGAAGCAAGCTGGAGGTGCGGCTTCTACAATTTGCAGTGGAAGACGCATGGAATTGTCTTGGGAATACATCAGGTAAAATCACCATGACAACCAGCCAGCAATCACTGTGCTTCTTGAAGATAACGACTAATATCACACACAGGCAGAACTGATCAGCTGATCGACTCTAAGGCAGTATCATCAGAGATCGATATCAATGGCTCAGTCTGTCCCAAGACTGCACTCCGAAAATTTGAAATGATTTATTCATGCTTGTCTGACTAATTTCTGTTACAGTTTAAAACAGCATGCAGTTATGACTGACCAGGCTCTGAGCTATGTCACTGGTGACGGCATAGTGCATGGTGATGACTCACTATGGTCTGAGCTATGTCATTGATGACGGCAGAGGAATGGTGATGACTCACTATTGTCTGAGCTATGTCACTGGTGACGACAAAGGGCATGGTGATGACTCACTATGGTCTGAGCTATGTCATTGGTGACAGCATAGGGCATGGTGATGACTCATTATGGTCTGAGCATAGGGCATGGTGATGACTCACTATGGTCTGAGCTATGTCATGGGTGACGGCAAAGGGCATGGTGAGGACTCACTATGGTCTGAGCTATGTCATTGATGACAGCATAGGGCATGGTGATGACTCACTATGGTCTGAGCTATGCCATTGATGACGGGAAAGGGCATGATGATGACTCACTATGGTCTGAGCTATGTCATTGATGACAGCATAGGGCATGGTGATGACTCATTATGGTCTGAGCTATGTCATTGGTGACGGCAAAGGGCATGGTGCAGTAGCACGTGCGGAACATTCCTGCGGCCACACTCAAGAGGAAGACTGTCTCCAGACGTGACGTCAAACCAGTCACCAGCATCAACGTTGAAGAGGTCAGCTGCAGCAGCTGAAATTCCCATTGAAAACCTGAGAACACATCGATGAGGTGAATAAAAGGAGGAGAAGGACTCACAAAACAGGATGATAAGAGCTTAAACCATAGCGATACTTGAATAAAAAAAAAAGTAAAAAATAAAATCAAAGGAAATAGAATGGCAAGAGATTAGGACAGGGAAGAATAGAAGTAACGATATGTTCATACTCTCTCTCTCTCTCTCTATCTCTCTCTCTCTCTCTCTCTCTCTCTCTCTCTCTCTCTCTCTCTCTCTCTCTCTCTCTCTCTCGGTCTGTCTGTCTGTCTGTCTGTCTCTCTCTCTCTCTCTCTCTCTCTCTCTCTCTCTCTCTCTCTCTCTCTCTCTCTCTAAGTCCAAGTATCAAAGTTATAATTGCGAGAGGATGTGACATTAGTATGTCATTTTTTTTTCTTATTTTACACAGTACATCTAAATTACTATGTGTTGCATTTTCTTCTTTCGTGTGGAGTCGTGTAAAAGACCGTGCGAACTCAACTTCAGGGAGAAACAAGACTGTTTGTGGTGGTTTTTTTTTTTTATCAACGTCAGGTTTCCAAGAATGGAAAGCAAACTCTTCCTGTGGACGTTGAAACTGCTAAACATGCGAACTGGTGTTGTGATAAGCCTGCTCCTCGTTCACTGCAAAACATGCAAACAGGTGTTGTGATAGGTCTGCTCCTCGTTCAGGTGTTCTGGATATGTGGCCAAGATACGGAGACAGTGAGCTCAATTTTTGATCGGACTCTCAAAGTGACCAGAACAACAAGGGCCTCAAACCTTGGCAAACCAGACAATAGCCGGATAGTTATACAGCTGATTCTCTTTCTTCTCCTATCCAGCAAACCCTGGATTCCATGGCTAAAGTTCGTTAGACTCCATGGGTAAAAGTCGTTACACTTCATGGCCGAATGTCGTTACACTCCATGGCTAAAGGTCGATACTCTTCATGGCTAAAGGTCATTACACTCCATGACTAAAGGTCGATACTCTTCATGGCTAAAGGTCATTACACTCCATGACTAAAGGTCAATACTCTTCATGGCTAAAGGTCATTACACTCCATGACTAAAGGTCGATACTCTTCATGGCTAAAGGTCGTTACACTCCATGACTGAAGATCGTTACACTTCATGGCTAAAGTTCGTTATACTCCATGACTGAAGATCGTTACACTCCATGGCTAAAGGTCGTTATACTCCATGACTGAAGATCGTTACACTCCGTGGCTAAAGATCGTTATACGTCAAGGCTAAAGGTCGTTATACTCCATGACTGAAGATCGTTACACTTCATGGCTAAAGACCGTTATATTCCATGGCTGAAGATCGTTACACCCCATAGCTAAAGATCGTTATACTCCATGACTAAAGATCGTTACACTCCATGGCTAAAGATCGTTACACTCCATGGCTTAAGATCGTCAGATTCCATGGCTAAATGTCGTTGGATTCCATGGCTAAAGGTCGTTGGGTTCCATGGCTAAAGGTCGTTAGGTTCCATGGCTAAAGGTCGTTGGGTTCCATGGCTAAAAGTCGTTGGATTCCATGGCTAAAGGTCGTTGGATTCCATGGCTAAAGGTCGTTGGATTCTATGGCTAAAGGTCGTTGGATTCCATGGCTTAAGGTCGTTGGATTCCATGGTTAAAGGTCGTTGGGTTCTATGGCTAAAGGTCATTACACTCCATGGCTAAAGGTCCTTGGGTTCTATGGCTAAAGGTCGTTGGATTCCATGACTAAATGTCGTTGGATTCCATGGCTAAAGGTCGTCAGATTCCATGGCTAAATATCGTTTGATTCCATGGCTAAAGTTCGTTAGACTCCATGGCTAAAGTTCGTTAGACTCCATGGTTAAAGGGGTGTTAGATTCCATGGCTAATGGTCTTTTGATTTCATGGCTAAAGGTCGTTAAGAACTTCATAACTAAAGGCCATTTGATTCCATGGTCAAAAGTCGGTCGTTGTATACATATCTTTAGGACATTTCAGACTCCCTTACGTTCGAGGACATTTCACTGTCAGCCCCCTTCAAGCGAGTGTTTCGGCCCTTATCTCCTGACACTCTAGGGGGGGTTGGGCCACACCCGGTTCATGACTCCGGATGTCCCTCTGCTGCCCCTTTTTTTTTTTCCCATCTTGGGATGAGCCATGACTGGGATTCGAACCCATGCCCTTCTGGACATGCTCATTTCCACTTAATGACTCGCGCACTAACCACTGAGCCACAGGGACACCTGATATTTGTAGGAAAGTTAAGCCTTATGAAGTTCACTTTGTTCCTCCTTGACCAGATCCAACTTGAACACCTCTCTGCCGCTTCTGCCATTGCTTTCAGGGCTTTGTTTTTTCCCTCCCCTGCAACTGAGAGCTGTTTCATGAGGAGGTGTATGCAGACGTTCCCCACAAACCCCCTAGCTCCAATTTCTGCAGTGAGACTTTGACCTGATAGCCTTCTCTCCTCAGGCTGTTTGCCAGATCAGCATACTTTTCAGTCTTGTAGATCTGAGCTGCCTCCATTTCTGTTCATATGGCACCGTGAGCTCGATCATGATCAGCTGCTTGGTTGCTGAGAGTGTAATACTATGTCTGGTCTCATGCCACTCTTGCTGATAATCTCTGGGTGACTATTCCATTCTGGGAGGTCTGCTGTGCACTCCCAGTCATCTGCCCCGTCCAGCAGACTCTGCCTGCATGTTCCGAGTGGCACTGTTGTTCTTGGCCATGATTCGCTGCCTCCTGCCGTGAAGAATGTTGCGGGTGCTTTTGGAGTCCTGATTTTCCCTTTTGTGGTGTGGTACTAGCCCAGACTACTTGTACAATCTCTTTGAGCACTTGGTTGTGCCTCCATGTGTACCTTCCTTGAGCCAGGGCTACTTTACATGAGAGCTTAGGACATGCTCCACTGTTTGTTTTTCATGGCAAAGGGGGCATGAAGGATCGTCTGTTTTTCCCCACTTCACCAGGTTTGCATTTGAAGGCAGAAGGTCATATGCAGATCTGAGAATGAAGCTGATCCTGAGAGGGGCCATGTGCCAAATGTCATTCCAAGTGAGACTTCTTTGGAGTGCATTCTCCCACGTTGTCCATTGCCCTTGCTGGCTCTGCTGGACTGCTTTTTGGAGTCTTTGTTGGTCTTCTTCTTTTCTCATCTCCTGAATCATCATGTCTTTTGGCTTTTCCTTTGGCCTTTGACCACCATTCAGTTTTGGTCACCCCCAGTCCTTGTCTGTTGGTCTGTGTGTGTCCTGTTATTTCTCTGATCTTGAGACTTTCTTTTGCAGAATCCATCGCCTCTTGAACTTTCCATTTTCTGCCTGTCTTCAGCTGGGGCTTGATTGCTTCAACCACCTTGTCTCCTGAGTCCTCCAGCATGCTTTGAAGTCTGATCTTCCCTGCTTTATATTCCTCCAGGATGGATTTCAGTGGTAGTTTCAGCTTTGCTTGGCGACAGTATAGCGCTATGTCAGTCAGACAGGGTGGGACACCAAGCCATTTCCTTGTGAACTTGTTGATTTTGGATTCCATTGCCTCCACTATGCTGGTGCAGATGTCGTATATCATCAGAGGCCATAGGAGCTTTGGTATCAGCATGAACTGCAGACACCAGACCTTGTATTTGCCAGGGAGCCCACACTGGTCAATGGTCTCCAAGCCTTCTTCCGACATCTGTTTGGTTTCTTTTGCTCTTTGTGTGTCTTTCAGCGTATCATCATACCATCTCCAAGGCTCTTGACTGGCTCTTCTGTTACTGTTGGAATGGTCTGGTTGGCAACACTGAAGACCACAGATTCGGCCACTTTTCTTTCCTCAGTGAGAGACTCCGTGATTTCTTTGGCTTGAACTTCATTCTGGATGAGGCAAACTATGTCGTCCAGCCTCTCCAGCACGTGACGTGTCTCGTCTTCTCTGGATGAAATCACTGTAGTGTCATCCATGAAGGCCTTGAGAGGGGGCATCTTGTATCCATCGCCAAGGTCTGTTTGTCTTGCGTTGCTTGTTGCTGCTTTCAAGATGACTTCCATTGCCAACACGAACAGTATTGGGGAAATTGCACAGCCCATTGCAATGCCCACTTCCAAGTTGATCCAATCTGTTGTGTACTCCTTGGTAGAGAACCGCATTGAGAAGCCATTGAAGTACTTCTTGAGCATGTCGCGGATGTTCTTTGGCACATGGTACATCTTAAGAGCCAACTGTATCATCTCATGGGGTACAGATCCATATGCGTTTGCCAGGTCGAGCCACACTACGTCCAGGTCTCTCTTTTCTGTTTTTGCTCTTTGGATTGCGTCCCAGATCATTGTGGCGTGTTCTACACAGCCAGCCACGCCTGGAATGCCACCTTTCTGGACTGACACATCCAAGTACTTGTTTTCCATGAGGTACTTGGTCAGCCTTGCTGCCATGACAGAGAAGAAGATTTTCCCTTCGACGTTCAGTAGTGATATTGGCCTGAACTGGCTGATGTCACTTGAGTTTTGCTCTTTGGGGATGTACACACCATCTGCCGTCATCCACTGGCCGCTGATCTTCTGATTTCTCCAAGCTGATCGCAGCAGCCTGTGGAGCCACTCCAGCACCTTGGGACATTTCTTGTACAGCTGGTAAGGTATTCCGTTTGGCCCTGGTGATGATTTGGCTCTGGCTTTGTCGACCACCTTCTTGATTTCCGCCAACGTTGGAGGCTTGTCATTGAACTGTTCCTCAGGGTTGGTTGGCCACACCAGACCTTGAATGTCGAGTGGTGCTTTGCTCTGTGAGTCAGAGTATGTTTTTCTCAGATGCTGCTCAAGAACTCCTTTGTCCACACTTAGGGTCCCAGATTTTGGCTGCTCAAACAGAGTTCTGGCAAACTGGAAGGGGTCTCTGAAGAAACGCTCTTGTGTCTTCTTTCTTTTTGCTTTTCCTCTTCCTCGCAGATTCCGCTTTGCTGAGGGCGCTGTGTTTTGCTTTCAGGTCTTCCCAGAGTTTTTCCAAGCCTTGTTTTTCAGCTGGCAGAGCAGTCTTCATTTGCTTCTTGAGGTTTTTCTTTTGGACCCTGATCTTGTCCATCTCTTCTTGGCGTCTGGATTTCTTTGGAGGTGTTTTCTCTTTGGGTAGTTTTGCTCCATAGGCGTCTCTACATGTGGCATATACACAATGTCCCCATATGTGGCTAGTTTGTGTTCCAGGGTGCTTTTCCCTATCAGTGCATCGAGTCTTTGGACGATTTTTGCATCCAGTTTCTCCCAATCTTCAGTCTCGTTTGCTCGTGGCAGGTTGAGTTTCAGGCGCCTGGCATCGAGGGCCTGTGCAAATTCCTCATCCGAACCAACAGCGTGGATGTCCTTGGCACTGTGGTTTAAATCCTGGCCTTGGTCTTCCGACGTCTATCTGCTGATGCAGTGCGCTGCTGCTCATTCAGATGAGTCTTCACACATCCCATCTTTGTTCTGTGGATCTTCATGCCACGGGGTGGTAGCGAAACGCTTTTCCACAGACACATGGATATTCCATTTGGTCCATGTTCGTAGTCCGTTTGGGATTTGCAGTCGTGATTGGTTGAGCACCGATGGATTCATCATTCTCTCCCCCTTTCGGTGAATCCTGGGAGCATCTTTTCCTTTGTTTTTAGTAGCCACATGTTGAAGGCAAAGTGGGGAGCCAGCCCACAGAGCCCTTGGTTCTGGTCTTTCCCAGTGTCCTCCGGTCTTTCCCGGACGTCCTCCGGCCTATTCCCGGAAGTCAATGGTTTACCCATGCATCAGTAGAAAGAAACTCGTGGAGAGCGTGGCAGCAGAGAGTCCTCAGAAGAGAAGCCCCCTTCAAGCGAGTGTTTCGGCCCTTATCTCCTGACACTCTAGGGGGGTTGGGCCACACCGGTTCATGACTCCGGATGTCCCTTGCTGCCCCTTTTTTTTTTTTTTTTTTTTTTTTTTTCCCATCTTGGGATGAGCCATGACTGGGATTCGAACCCATGCCCTTCTGGACATGCTCATTTCCACTTAATGACTCGCGCACTAACCACTGAGCCACAGGAACACCTGATATTTGTAGGAAAGTTAAGCCTTATGAAGTTCACTTTTGTTCCTCCTTGACCAGATCAACTTGAACACCTCTCTGCCGCTTCTGCCATTGCTTTCAGGGCTTTGGTTTTTTCCCTCCCTGCAATGAGAGCTGTTTCATGAGGCTGTATGCAGACGTTCCCACAAAACCCCCTAGCTCCAATTCTGCAGTGAGGACTTTGACCTGATAGCCTTCTCTCCTCAGGCTGTTTGCCAGATCAGCATACTTTTCAGTCTTGTAGATCTGAGCTGCCTCCATTCTGTTCTCATATGGCACCGTGAGCTCGATCATGATCAGCTGCTTGGTTGACTGAGAGTGTAATACTATGTCTGGTCTCATGCCACTCTTGCTGATAATCTCTGGGTGACTATTCCATTCTGGAGGTCTGCTGTGCACTCCCAGTCATCTGCCCCGTCCAGCAGACTCTGCCTGCATGTTCCGAGTGGCACTGTTGTTCTTGGCCATGATTCGCTGCCTCCTGCCGTGAAGAATGTTGCGGGTGCTTTGGAGTCCCTTAGGACATGCTCCACTGTTTGTTTTTCATGGCAAAGGGGGCATGAAGGATCGTCTGTTTTTCCCCACTTCACCAGGTTTGCATTTGAAGGCAGAAGGTCATATGCATTGTTACTACTACTACTACTGCTACTGCTACTACTACTACTACTATTACTACTACTACTTTTTCTATCAGCCTTTTACATTTGCCTTCTCTCTCTGTTTGTCTGACTGTCCGTCTGTCTGCCTGTCTGTCTGTCTGTCTGTCTGTCTCTCTGTCTCTGTCTCTGTCTCTGTCTGTCTGTCTGTCTCTCTCTCTCTCAAAGTTAATTATCGCGAAACTATCAAAAACATGTTTTAAATTTCTCTTACAAAGTTAATTGTCGCGAACTATCAAAACACGTTTTACAATGGTATGGTCATCAACATCTCAAGATGTTCTCTCTCTCTCTCTCTCTCTCTCTCTCTCTCTCTCTCTCTCTCTCTCTCTCTCTCTCTCTCTCTCTCTCTCTCTCTCTGCTAAAAAAATATTTCATTCTGTGAAGATATGTATACCGCCAGGTCTAATTCCGCTCCAGGCATTAACATGATAATTATCCGTCATGTATGCACGATTTGGATTTTCGATGTTCCCCCCATGTTTCATAACCATTTTTCTTTGCATAAACTTGCGTTTTTACCCTCACCCCCCCCCCCCCCCCCCCCCCCCCCCACCCCCACCACCCAAGCCCACCTCCACTCCCATTTTTGTTGTTGTTGTTGTTGTTCTCTCTATGCCTGCGTCGTATATCCTCTCACCCCCATCATCTGTCTGTCTGTCTGTCTGTCTGTCTGTCTGTCTGTCTCTCTCTCTCTCTCTCTCTCTCTCTCTCTCTCTCTCTCTCTCTCTCTCTCTCTCTCTCTCTCTCTCTCTGTGCCAGTTATGTATTTTCTTTTAACATGTTGTCCTGAGTATGCGGTATGTTGTTGATTTTCATGACTATTTTATTCTACATGTATCTCCCCTTATGTATTATTCTTAGAAATATATCCAACAAAAAATGCTGAAGAAAACAGATGTGCAAGAAGCGTACATGTTCTTGCTTGTATGTGCACCAAAGCTACAACAATAGCTGTTGACTGAATCGTTCTCAGATGGTTTGTCTCTTCTTTTTTCAACGTTTCAAGATATTTATTGGACACTCATAGACAAAGAATACCAACAACTTGAATTTCCTAGGAGACCATTATAATGGAGTGATGACGTAATGGATTATAATGTAGATGAAACGAGGTGTGTGTAACAACGTAATATGTCATTCTCAGATCGATGAAAACGTCGGTTGTCAGCAACAAAGCTGCCATAGCTATGAAATCTACCGCAGAGGCATACATTTTCATATGCCTGTTCACCGAAGCTGCCATAGCTGTGAAACCTACCACAGAGGCGAGTACATGTTCATGTGCCTGTTCACTAAAGCTGCTATAGTTGTGAAACCTACCACAGAGGCATACGTTTTCATGTGCCTGTTCACCACTTCTCGCCACCCCTACACCTCATCACCCTGTCCCACATCCACCTCCCCCCCCCCCCCCCCCACACACACACACACACACACACACACACACACACACACACACACACACACACACACACACACACTCACACACACACACACACACACACACACACACACACACACACACACACCACACACACATGCTGAAACTGATCATGAGAAGAGGAAGTCTACTTTTCCACGTAGTCTCTTCACACTGCTCAGCGTGCTGGGATTCATTTGGAAGATAGCATAATCTGTACCTTCCTCCACCTCACGTTTAACCACCATGCCTCTGTCCGTCCCGTTTGCCTTTGGCCTCCATTTCATTTGCATTCATATCTGTTGCCCCCCTGTCCATGACTGTTGATTTATGTGCGTCCTGCTCTCTCTGTTGCCCCTGTCCATGACTGTGGGTTGATGTGCGTCCTGTCCATGACTGTGGGTTGATGTGCGTCCTGTCCATGACTGTGGGTTGATGTGCGTCCTGTCCATGACTGTGGGTTGATGTGCGGCCTGTCCATGACTGGGTTGATGTGCGTCCTGTCCATGACTGTTGGTTTATGTGCGTCCTGTCCATGACTTTGGTTTATGTGCGTCCTGTCCATGACTGTTGGTTTTTGTGCGTCCTGTCCATGGCTGTTGGTTTATGTGCGTCCTGTCCATGACTGTTGGTTTTTGTGCGTCCTGTCCGTGACTTTTGCTGTATGTGCATCCTGCTCTTTCTCTGATCTTGAAGCTTTTCTTTGCTACGTCGGCTGTTTCCCTACTTCCTGTTTCCTGGCTGTCTTCATTTTGGAATGAATTGCTAACACTATCTTACACCCCTGGTCTTCAAGCTTGTCTAGTGATATTGCTTTCCCCATCTTGTGTTCTTCAACAACGAATTTCATGCATGACTTCTGCTTTGCTTTGTGACAGTAGAGCGCCAGGACAGTCAGAAGAGAGACTAGTCTGTTTCCTCGCG
>JADBJO010003774.1:225000-229012 GCA_016801955.1 Conus betulinus
TCCGAGTCTGTGAAGCCAGACCCGCTGAGGTTCCCACCGAAATGATCTCCATGTGAGTGGAAGCGTTACGACCTAGCAGAAAGGACAGGTGAATAGCGTTGGCTGACAGCAGACACAGCAGTCCTGCAGTCTGCAGAGCGGCAACGAAGACTAGGGAGGCGAACTTCCGGCGGTGAGAGTGATGTTCCCTGTCGATGAGCCAGCCCAGAGGGGGGAGGATGAGGAGGGAGAACGGAGCAGACACCAGGCCGACGATGTAGGCCAGGCTAAGTGGCATTCCGAGGCTCTGTAACACCTGAGGCCAAACAAAGAGTCCATTTCAACAGGGATTTAGAGTCAATCCCCCGTGCAACTTTGTTTTTACTATCTTAAAAGGGATTCACAGTCAATCCGCCATGCTACTCTTTTGTTTTTTTATTATTTCAAAAGGGATTTAGAGTCAATCCCCCGTGCTACTCTGTTTTTTTACTGTATTAAAAGGGATTTACAGTCAACCCGCCATGCTATTCTGTTTTTACTGTATTAAAAGGGATTTAGAGTCAACCCACCATGCTACTCTGTTTTTACTGTTTTAAAAGGGATTTACAGTGAACCCGCCATGCTATTCTCTTTTTACTGTATTGAAAGGGACTTAGAGTCAACCCGCCATGCTACTCTGTTTTTACTATATTAAAAGGGATTTACAGTCAACCCGCCATGCTACGCTGTTTTTACTATATCTAAAGGGATTTAGAGTCAACCCGCCATGCTACTCTGTTTTTACTATATTTAAAGGGATTTAGAGTCAACCCGCCATGCTACTCTCTTTTTTTTCATATATTAAAAGGGATTTAGAGTCAACACGCCAAGCTACTCTGTTTTTTCATATATTGAAAGGGATGTAGAGTCAACCTGCCATGCTACTCTGTTTTTACTATATTAAAAAGGGATTTAGAGCCAATCCGCCATGCTATTCTGCTTTTTTCCTATATTAAAAGGGATTTAGAGTCAATCCGCCATGCTACTCTGTTTTTACTATATTAAAAGGGATTTAGAGTCAACCTGCCATGCTACATGCTACTCTGTTTTTACTATATTAAAAGGGGTTTAGAGTCAACCCGCCATGCTACTCTGTTTTTCCTATATTAAAAGGGATTTAGACCAATCCGCCATGCTACTCTCTGTTTTTCCTATATTAAAAGGGATATAGAGTCAATCCGCCATGCTACTCTGTTTTTACTATATTAAAAGGGATTTACAGTCAACCCGCCATGCTACTCTGTTTTTACTGTTTTTAAAAGGGATTTACAGTCAACCCGCCATGCTACTCTGTTTTTACTGTATTAAAAGGGATTTACAGTCAACCCGCCATGCTACTCTGTTTTTACTACTGTTTTAAAAGGGATTTACAGTCAACCCGCCATGCTACTCTGTTTTTTTTTACTGTTTTAAAAGGGATTTAGAGTCAGCCCGCCATGCTACTCTGTTTTTACTGTTTAAAAGGGATTTACAGTGAACCCGCCATGCTACTCTGTTTTTACTGTTTTAAAAGGGATTTAGAGTCAGCCCGCCATGCTATTCTCTTTTTACTATATTAAAAGGGACTTAGAGTCAACCCGCCATGCTTTTCTGTTTTTACTGTATTAAAAGGGATTTACAGTCAACCCGCCATGCTATTCTGTTTTTACTGTATTAAAAGGGATTTACAGTCAACCCGCCATGCTACTCTGTTTTTACTGTTTTAAAAGGGATTTACAGTGAACCCGCCATGCTATTCTCTTTTTACTGTATTGAAAGGGACTTAGAGTCAACCCGCCATGCTATTCTGTTTTTACTGTATTAAAAGGGATTTAGAGTCAATCTGCCATGCTACTCTGATTTGCAAAGTGAGGTGATTGCAGGCGGAAATTGAAACAGTTTTTTTTTTTTTTTTTTGTTGTTTTTCACGGGAATTAGAGTAAATCCGTCGGGTGACAGGGAAAAACAAATTACAAGACAAAACACGACGCGTTTCGACTTCTTTAGGTCTTCTTCAGGCAAGATAAACAACAATCTCGACAATGGAAACGAAGAATGAGTAGTCATTCATCTTCTGGAATTCGGCGCAAGCGCAAGATTGGCTTTGAATGATGATCTTGCCTGAAGAAGACCTAAGAGGCCGAAAGGCGTGGTGTTTTGTCTGGCAATCCGTCCCTGTTTTCTGACTGATTTACTTTAATTTTCTTTTAAAGTTGGTTTCAATTTCCGTCTCACTTTGAAGCTCCAAACAAAGGGCGGTATGGCTAAGGAAGTTTGAGGGCGGGGTTTACCCTGTGTGTAGCAATAGAAACATCAAAGGTATCACCATGACTACCACCATCATCATCTGCAGCAGCAGTGGCAGCAGTATCATCATCATCATCATCATCATCATCATCATCATCATCATCATCATCATCATCATCGTTATCATCGATATCACCACCACCATCACCACCATCATCATCATCATAATCATCATCATCAGCAGCAGCAGCAGCAGCAGCAGCAGCAGCAGCAGCATCATCAACGCCGTTGTCGTCGTCGTCGTCGTTGTCGTCTCGTCTTCGTCGTCGTCGTCGTCATTATCATCCCGTTGGCAAACCATCTCTTTCTTCATTACCACGGTGAGTCATCATATGCATAATTGATACGTCTGGTTGAAAATGACTATAATCTATTTCCCTACAATCGTGTGTAAAAATATGTCAAGATCATCTGTCCCCATTGACTCTGTGTCTTTGTCACGACAACTGTCCACATACCAATCTTGCCAATGCATTGCTCGTGGGCAGGACTTTGTCTTGGTGAGGTCCATGTCCACACAGTCAATGGTGAGGTCCATGTCCAGTTACTGGTGAGGTCCATGTTCACACAGTTAATGATGAGGTCCATGTTCATACAGTCACTGGTGAGGTCCATGTTCACACACTGGTGAGGTCCATGTCCACACAGTTACTGGTGAGGTCCATGTCCACACAGTGAATGGTGAGGTCCATGTCCACACAGTGAATGGTGAGGTCCATGTCCACACAGTTACTGGCGAGGCCCACGTCCACACAGTGAATGGTGAGGTCCATGTCCACACAGTTACTGGTGAGGTCCATGTCCACACAGTGAATGGTGAGGTCCATGTCCACACAGTTACTGGTGAGGTCCATGTCCACACAGTGAATGGTGAGGTCCATGTCCACACAGTGAATGGTGAGGTCCATGTCCACACAGTTACTGGTGAGGTCCATGTCCACACAGTTACTGGTGAGATCCATGTTCACACAGTTGCCTACTTTCTTGTCTTCCTCTTGGGATGCTAGCATCATAGTCGACCTTGCTTAAGGGAATTCTATGGAACATTTAACATGAAAATCGTTTTTGCATCAGAATGTCCATCAGTAATGAAACCGACAGATCTGCACGCTGCGTGAGAGTCAATGGAGAAGTAAAGAAGAGAAAAAAAAAAAAACATCAGAAAAATGGGGAGAATGGGCTCCACAGTTCAAACAAAAAACAAAAACAAACGAAAGAAAAAGAAAAAAAAGGAAAACAAAAGAAAACGGTTGTAATAATAAGGTTGGAGGACCACACACACACACACACACACACACACACACACACACACACACAACACACACACACACACACACACACACACACACACACACACACACACACACAGAGAGAGAGAGAGAGAGAGAGAGAGAGAGAGAGTGGAGAGAGAGAGAGAGAGAGAGAGAGAGAGAGAGAGAGAGAGAGAAATCGTTTTCAGGCGATGACCAGATACAGCATCCAAATGACGATGCAGAGGCAACGCCATGTCAGATGTCCCGGGCGGTGTTGTAGAGAGGAAAGAAGCGTGCGTTACCGGCTCGGTGGTCCCCCCAGCACCACCCCAGAATCAACCACCACAGCAATTCCACCACCACTATAATCATCATCATCAGCAGCAGCAGCAGCATATAGTCATCAACACACCATCGTCATCACCGTGGCAGTAGTCTTATCCATGTTAATACGC
>JADBJO010003775.1:0-2500 GCA_016801955.1 Conus betulinus
GAGCGATATGAAGGTCGCGAGTTCGATCCTCACTCGGGGCATGATGTTTTTTTCTTTTTCTTTTTTTTTTTTCCTTTTTTTTCTTTTTGAGTATGTGGCTTCTTCAATGCATTTGACCTTTTTTGGTCCTATACTTTACTTTCTTCCATTTTTCTGGTCACTGTTCTGATTTCTTTCTTGCTTTCTTCCACTTTTTTTCAACACACACACACACACACACACACACACACACACACACACACACACACACACACACTGTCCTCTCTGTCCCTCTTCTGTCGTCTGTCTGTCTGTCTGTCTGTCTCTCTCTCTCTCTCTCTCCTCTCTCTCTCTCTCTCTCTCTGCTTCATCCTTTTAACAGCTTTAAAAAAACATATTCTGTATCCTGTGTCTGCACAGGATAAAGACTGGGTGTAAGGGTAACGTGCAAAGTGGACCCGGACCCATCCGGTAACACGACCGGCAAAGCCACAGCTCTAACCACACGGGTCGGGCCGGGTGCTCTATGCACAGCTTTGGCCGTCGCCAGTAAAGCTGAAAATAGAGATGAACCGGAGCAGGGGGGGGGGGGTTGTTGTTTGTTGTTGTTTTTTTCCCCCTCCCTGATGGGCGGCGCATGGCCGGTGCAAAACACGGCCTGGGTCCGGGTCCACTATGTACACAGCCCAAAAGGAACACGAGCGCCTATCTATTTTCCTCATGAATAAACATTCTCTCTCTCTCTCTGTCTCTCTGTCTCTCTCTCTGTCTCTCTGTCTGTCTGTCTCTCTCTCTCTCTCTCCTCTCTCTCTCTCTCTCTCTCTCTCTCTCTCTCTCTCTCTCCTGTGCATGAGGACATAAGGAAATGTTACGAATTTATTTGTTTCTGTTAACCTTTAATTATTTAATACACTCGAGGAATGATGTGTATTATTTGTTTGCAGGAAAGGAAGAGGGAAATGTGAGTGTTCTGTTACCCCCATCTCCCCCTTATCAAAAGACCTCTTTAGTAATAACAATAAAATACAATATCAAACTGTCAAAAAAAAAGTCAAAGTCTCTCTTCCTCTCTCTCTCTCTCTCTCTCTCTCTCTCTCTCTCTCTCTCTCTCTTACCAACATTATCATTGTTGTCATTTATCATCATTACTTTCTGTGTTAATATTACTATTATCGTTGTTGTTGTTGTTCTTATCATTATTACTGTTATCATCATTATCGTTCTTCTTATTAGTATCATACTTGTCTTGTCGTTGTTGTCTTTGTTTGCTGTTGTTGTTGATGATGTTGATGATGATGATATTGCTGTTGTTGGCGGTGGTGGTGGTATTTTTCTTTGACCATAATGAACATGTAAAATTACGAACGATCTCAAACTTATTCATCAAAATTCCAGTGTACAATTGATCATTTTATCAACGTTTGAATTATTGATCACTTAATCAACAGATCATTTCAGTTTATGTATGGGATCTGTTGTTTGGTTGATTGATTAATTCATGAAGATTAGAAAACAAACTTATATTTCGTTAAGTGATTCATGTAATTTTCTATTAATCGGTTTATGTCTTAGTAAAGAAAATTAGTTTAGGCAGCAGCGAATCAATAAAAAAAAAAAAAAAAAAAAAAGTTGTCAGAAGTGGGATCGAAACCCACGCCCACATTCGTGGACCAGAACACTCCCCGCCAATAGAGCAGAAGACAGCAGTCTTGAGTCTGGCGCCTTAGACCGCTCGGCCATCCTGACATCTGCTGACGTCAATGGGATTTTAATGATTTACACTGACAACATATCGAAATTGTACTGTGTGGGAATATGTAAAATTTTCGACCAATCTCTTGGATCAGTCAGTTGATCAGTGTAACAGTTGGAATAAATGAGGTGGAAAAGGGGGCCTAGATATAAATGCAGGTTTTTGATAGATAGACAGATAGATAGACAGACAGATAGACAGATATACAGATGGATACAGATAGACAGATAGACAGATAGATAAACAGATAGATAGATACATAGATAGATAGATAAAAGCAAAGTTTTAGACACTCATGCAACTTCTCACAGCTTAGTTCCTTCATCTTCGAAGAAGATTATAATGTGTTTCATTAAGGGGTGATAGTCATACATGATTGGGCAAGTAAATGAACATGTTTGCACAACAACTATCGTGTTGGTTTTTCTTTGTTTGTTTTTTTTTTTACCCCCAGTGGGCAATGAACAGTTCGTAGTATATGTGTTTCTTGCTAGTCTCTTTCTCTCAGTAATCCTGTGCTTATTTGTCAGGCCTCGATAGCGCAGTAGGTAGCGCGTCAGTCTCATAATCACTGAAGCAGAGCGATCTGAAGGTCGTGAGTTCGATCCTCACTCGGGGCAGGATTTTTTTTTTTTTCCAGTATGTTGATTCTTCAATGCATTTGACCGTTTCTGGTCCTGTACTTTCTTTCTTGCATTTTTGAATTGTGGTCACTATTCTGACTTCTTTCTCGCTTTCTTCCGCTTTTTTTTCAACTCTCTCTCTCTC
>JADBJO010003775.1:10000-11507 GCA_016801955.1 Conus betulinus
TGATGATGTTGATGATGATGATATTGCTGTTGTTGGCGGGTGGTGGTGGTATTTTTTCTTGACCATAATGAACATGTAAAATTACGAACGATCTCAAACTTATTCATCAAAATTCCAGTGTACAATTGATCATTTTATCAACGTTTGAATTATTGATCACTTAATCAACAGATCATTTCAGTTTATGTATGGATCTGTTGTTTGGTTGATTGATTAATTCATGAAGATTAGAAAACAAACTTATATTTCGTTAAAGTGATTCATGTAATTTTCTATTAATCGGTTTATGTCTTAGTAAAGAAAATTAGTTTAGGCAGCAGCGAATCAATAAAAAAAAAAAAAAAAAAAAAAGTTGTCAGAAGTGGGATTCGAACCCACGCCCACATTCGTGGACCAGAACACTCCCCGCCAATAGAGCAGAAGACAGCAGTCTTGAGTCTGGCGCCTTAGACCGCTCGGCCATCCTGACATCTGCTGACGTCAATGGGATTTTAATGATTTACACTGACAACATATCGAAATGTGTACTGTGTGGGAATATGTAAAATTTTCGACCAATCTCTTGGATCAGTCAGTTGATCAGTGTAAACAGTTGGAATAAATGAGGTGGAAAAGGGGGCCTAGATATAAATGCAGGTTTTGATAGATAGACAGATAGATAGACAGACAGATAGACAGATATACAGATGGACAGATAGACAGATAGACAGATAGACAGATAGATAAATAGATAGATACATAGATAGATAAAGCAAAGTTTAGACACTCATGCAACTTCTCACAGCTTAGTTCCTTCATCTTCGAAGAAGATTATAATGTGTTTCATTAAGGGGTGATAGTCATACATGATTGGGCAAGTAAATGAAACATGTTTGCACAACAACTATCGTGTTGGTTTTCTTTGTTTGTTTGTTTTTTACCCCAGTGGGCAATGAACAGTTCGTAGTATATGTGTTTCTTGCTAGTCTCTTTCTCAGTAATCCTGTGCTTATTTGTCAGGCCTCGATAGCGCAGTAGGTAGCGCGTCAGTCTCATAATCACTGAAGCAGAGCGATCTGAAGGTCGTGAGTTCGATCCTCACTCGGGGCAGGATTTTTTTTTTTTTCCAGTATGTTGATTCTTCAATGCATTTGACCGTTTATGGTCCTGTACTTTCTTTCTTGCATTTTTGAATTGTGGTCACTATTCTGATTTCTTTCTCGCTTCTTCCTTCGCTTTTTTTCAACTCTCTCTCTCTCTCTCTCTCTCTCTCTCTCTCTCTCTCTCTCTCTCTCTCTGCTTCATCCCTTTAACAGCTTTTTTTTTAAGGAAATATCTGTATCACTGTGTCTGCACAGTGTAAAGACTGGGTGTAAAGCGGCTACGAGCAAAGCACGGACGTGTCCCACCCGGTTGCACGACTGGCCAATCACGGCTCTAACCACACGGGTCAGGCCGGGTGCTCTATTGCGCGGCTTTGACCGTCTCCAGTAAGCTGGAATAGAGATGAACCGGAGCAGGTTGTTTT
>JADBJO010003775.1:17911-22911 GCA_016801955.1 Conus betulinus
GTAAGTTATTTTCAAAAGGACTTATGGCTAGGGAACTTATCTGACAAGATGATTGCAAAGCATGGGTTTAACAAGCATAGGGGAATGTCATACAAAAACTCTTAACAGCACTGTTACAAATAACTAAGATTAGGTTAGAAGGTCTAGCTAGTTCATGTAGACCTCTCGTTTTCATTTAACCTGCTGTAATCTTGCTATTCTGGATTTCCAAGCCAAGAACAAGAACTTACCCAGATTGACCATATTGTTTCATTGTTTTGTTTTCAGCATATTATTCATCTGCTCTTCGATGTCATTTGACTGCATGTTCAGCACCAAGTAACGTTCCCTAATATCGTTATAGACTGGGCATTCAGCTACCACATGGATTTCATTTTCTGTTTTGTCCTGGCAAAAAAGGGCACTGTCTACTATGTTCATGATGAGCAAATTTATACTTATGTGTGCATAGAAAGGAGATACGCCCATCCTGAACCTGGCTAAAGCACATCTGTACACTGATACCCTTATGATGTCTATGTAGGGCTCCCGGCTAATGCAGCTTTTAAAGCTGTGGTAGACACTGAAATTGTCACTTTCTTGGAGGTGGTTTAGCCACCGCAGCCCAAAATTTGGTTTTAGGCGTTCTTTAAGTTCGCGTAGAAAGTTCTTCTCATCAGTCACGCCCCGAACAACCATACCAAGCCAAAGCCACATTCGCACAACAGCGTTTTTACATGGGTTACCCAGTTCTCACAACCTCTTTCATGCATTGCCAGCAATGATAAATAGGCCATTTTAGAGTATCGTGTGTCATTCTGCTTCAAAAACACGTAGCCAATACTGCACGCATCGTGCTGTGGATTCAATAAAGAGAGGATAACGGCCTAGATCGCCATATATCATATCATTTGGAGTCCTGGGAGGCACATTAATAAAGAGTTTGCATGCGCGTACAATGTACCTTTTTCAATTTGGGGATTCGCCTTGAAGCCCCACAGCTCTGATGCGTACAGCAAGGACGGAACAATTTGAGAATCAAACAATTTAAAAAACACATTGTTTGAGTAGCAGCCATACCTTTTTAAGGCTTTAACGATCTGTATGATCCTCTCTTTGCACGAGACACAAAAATCTTCAGTAGCTATATTAAAACTTAGCTTTGCTGAAAATTTAGACCCAGATACCTATACTTCCCCACCACTTCAATGTAGTCTCCACTAAGTGCCACACCTCTCTTGCTCCCAAATGTCCTCCCTTGCGGAAAACAACAATTTTGGTTTTGTTTACATTTACTTTAAGGCCAAGTCTTTGACTAGATTGGTGCAATATATTGAGCTGATTTTGTAGGCCTGCTACTGTAGATGACATAAGGACTAAATCATCAGCGAAAAGCAGGAGGTATAGTTCCACATGGTTTGGCAAAAAGTTGTATCCCATGCCTGCCGCCTCTGATTATGTCATTTGCAAAGTTCATTAATGAAATAACTGAAGAGGATAGGGCTGCACAAACATCCTTGTTTCAACCCCTGAAGGCATTCAAAATAGTCAGTGAGCTGGCCACCGGCACAGCGTACACAAGATTTTATACTAGCATACATTCCGCGAAGAATATTTAGCATCCTGCCCTGTACACCAGTCTTAGAGAGCACCCTCCAGAGCATTGAATGAGATATAGTATCAAAAGCTTTATAAAAAAGTCAACAAAAGCAATATACAGTTTGGCGTATTTTGCAAAACTGCTTCTCTATGGATGGCGTACAAGGCAAAGATATGGTCCACTGTAGAGTGTCCACGCCTGAAGCCTGCTTGAGCATCAGTTATGGCAGAATGTGCCTCTGCCCATTTCATCAGCCTAGCATTCAGAACCCCTGTGAAAACTTTGCTGACACAGCTGAGCAAACTGATTCCCCTGTAGTTGTCAGGACTGTCTGGGTCCCCTTTTTTATACAGTGGTACTATAATTGACTTGGTCCATTCTTTAGGGAAGATACCAGTGATGAAAATACGGTTAAAAAGTTTCAACAAAAAAGGGGATCACCTGAGACCCGGCTTTCTGTAGAAATTCATTTATAACCATATCAGGCCCTGCAGACTTTCCACATTTGAGCTTACATAATGCTTGAATCACTTCCTGTTCAGTTATCATGGGGTCCAAAATTTCGTCGAAGTGCTCATAGTCAATAGCCACTTCTTGTTCATCCTCATCAATATCTACACCTAGATTTAACAGTCTGGAGAAATGATCAAACCAGTTGTGTAAAGACACCTTACCGTATACTGGCCGAGTTCTTCTGCACTTTTTAACTTCTTTCCAAAAACGTCAAGGGGTCGGCCGCTGACTGCTCGAGTCTGCGTACCCTCTCTGCTCTGAAGGCACATTCTTTCACTTTGATCAAAGTTTATATACTGTTTTCTTTGAGCTATATGAGTAACTTTGTCTCTATCTGAGTGGGACCTCCTGTATCGACTCAATGCCCTGCTTGAGGCTTTTTTACTGTTTCTGCACTCTAGGTCAAACCACTCACTGAACTGGGTGCCTCGCTTGGCCCTAATGGTCTTTTTCATACACTGGCCTGCCTGAAGGAGGCACCCTGCAGAATGTTTCTACAGCTTGTCTATATCTGTGTCTACCATCTCACATGCATCTCTAATCGCAGCCATGCTCTCTTCAGTGGAAACTTGATGTACATACTGTTCAGCCTTATCTGGCTGCCATATGTACTTTTCACAAGAAAATTCACATTGCTCATCTGGGGCATTCTTTGTGTAAAAGAGACAAGGATATCTCTAAAGGCATGTGTACTGATTCGACTCTTTCGCCAACCGTTAAACCGAGTAGAGTACTCTTTTAGAAAAATCAGATGACGTTATACAGTAATCAATCACACTATTTTCCATGCTCTGATACATACGTAAACTGCCCCTCTCTGTCGCTACCCCCTGCTCCATTATGTATGAATAGATCAAAACAAAGACACAGGTCCAAAAGGGTTTTACCCAAAATCATTTACTAAAGCATCTTGTGAATTTCTCGTTTCACTCAGCAGAGAGCATCGTGACTGAGAGGATCTGCAGTTGGCAGCACCGAGTCTGCATCCACATTTACCTGGAACCTACCAGTTCTAGCATTCAGGTCGCCAAGCAAAATTAAGTGAAAATCTTTATGTGCGTCCATGAGCTGCAGGATACAGCTGTCTAAACTTTCTAAGAGACAGCTACATTCTGCTGTGTCATAATAATAGCTGCTACCCTGTGGGGGTACGTAGGTAGCTATCATTATGATATCACGAGTTGTTTGAAAAACATCTTTAGCTATTTTTAACACCACCATTTGATCATGCATTACAGGTATCACTTCTATAAAGGTCTTTAACCATTTCTTGACTAGAACTACAATGCCCCCTGAACGTCTACCCTGGTGCGATAATTTCACTGCAGAACAAGCATGTTTGTCATGATCTGGAAAATGCTGAGACAAATCGTATGATTTCTCTGTAAAAGTTTCAACTAGTACTGCTATGTCATAGCCTCTTATGTAAGATTTGCAGTCCCCATCGCTAGTTTTACTATGTAGACCATCCACATTCCAGCTGAGAACACTTAATTTTGGGTTATCATTACTTATTGCTTCAATTTTGCTAACTGTGCTAAAACACACTGTGCTACTATTACTATCACTGTCAACTGTGCCAGTTTTAACTGAGCCTTCACTATGTAAGGAGGTTTGTTGTAACGGTCGTTTTGTGAACATTCCCCTACAGCATGTTTTTTGCATTGCCTTGTTGAGTCTGTTGTGTGCGTGCGATGAGCTATTGCTGGCAGCTTTGTGCGTGGGGCTGACATTTTCGGGCTGAGACTGTGGCTGGTCCCACACACACCCACCCTCCCCTGGAAGGATTGAGATGCTTGCTCTCCATGGCGCTTCATGGACTGTAGTACAGGTTGTTGATGGCCAGTATGCGCCTGGGGAGGGCAGCTGCGAATTTGTGGGAACTGCCATTGGCTCAGGTGTTTGTGGGTGTGCTGCCCCTCCCCTAGTGCTGGCCGTTGCTGAACTTGGGTCGTGTTACAATGGGTGGTGCCTGGGGCCACTCGACGCCACCGCCTGTGCCATTCGCTGAGTTGATCGTTTGCATGCCTTCCATGGGTACATCAGCCTTCCTGCCACTGTCGTCTGGCCCCACTGTTGTGTTGCTGGTGGTGTGATGGGCACCGGCGGGGGCGCCACCGGACCCCCAGGCTCCTTTACTGCCAACCTGTGAGTGTTGTCGTTGGTTGGATGACTCTCCGATTCTGATAATCTCCTGCCGCTGAGTGTTGAAGGTGTAGATTCCGTCCTCCGTGAACAGCCTGTCTGCTCTTAATGTGGCCCTCCTCCCGTCACTACGGAGCTCCTTGTAAAATGCCACAAGTCCCTTGCGACGGTTGCTGACCTCCTTGGAGAAGTCCTCCCTGATGGACAGCCTGCTGGTAGCTGGAAGTTGCCGTGCATGGGTCAGGACCAACCCCCGCTGCTTCATGGACTGGAAAACGCACCAAAATGGCACTGCCAGCCCAGTATGCATACTCTATCAGTATGTCGGCCGTTATGTTGAGCTGTTCCGGAAGACTTCTCTGATAAGCTGTTCACAGGATGCACCAACTCGATTTGCTATGCCAAAGAAGAGGAGGTTAGGCTCCTTCGCTCAGCGTCCAGCCTCTCTATCTTGGAGGACAACTGTTGTACTGTCTCTTTCAATGATGCTGTGTCCTCCTCGACACGTTCCTCTTGTCACACAGTTCGTCCAGGTCGAGGCGCAACACACCTCCTGCTGCCCCCCTAGTTGGTCCAGCTTGTTGTTCAGCGTTGACTGGAGGATGCCCAGCTTTTGGTCCAAGCTGTGGACAAGTTGCTGTTGCCCTTCCTCTAGTCGTTTCATGCCACTGTTCAGAGACTGCACAGCCTCTGTGAGGCCCTGCAGCAGCTGTGCTGACTCCATTTCTGTGAACAGTGGCTGCAGGGTGCTGTTGTCGCTGGA
>JADBJO010003775.1:30411-35411 GCA_016801955.1 Conus betulinus
AGCATGCAAGATCTTGACTATGAACATGCTTTTTTTCCTTTAAGAGACGTCTTCCAGTTCGGTTCAAGATTACTCCAAGAAATCCCAATGAGCTTACAATGAAAAATAAACAAACAAAAACAAAAATAAAAAAGCAGAAAAAAAAAACAACAACAACAACAAAAACATTTCAATTACGTTTCTTTCTTTCTTTCTGCGTACGCAGGCTGATACCCCTGCGGACACTCCCTGTGTAGACAGGCAAGTATTAAACCCCATCCACCCAACAAAGGAGAGGAGAGTTTTGTGTGTATGATCGTTTTTCTTTTTATCCCGCCATTAAGGCAGCCATACTCCAGCTTCGGGGAAGGTGCATGTTATGTGTAACGTGTCATCCATACCAACGACCAAACTGGCCTTCTCTTCCGAAAGTTGGTGATGGGATTTTACATGTGTGCAAGATGTTATGCGTGCGTTCACACACGGAACCTCGGTTTTATAGTCTCATTCGAAGGACTGTATGGGAAATGGAGTCAGAAACAATGTTAACTCCGACGGAAAAATCCCCCTGTACCGAAATTCGAACCCGCAACCCCAGGACCACGAGTCCGGCGCTCTACCTACTGGGCTTTTTCCGGTCCCCTTCTGTTACGTTTAAAAGTATCCTCTGGATTTGCTCGCGAATTGAAAATTACTGCTCTATCTGACGTAGAAGTTTAAAGTCTAAAACCAAAATCCATTGAGCTTCTTTTCTTGCAATGTCTTTAAAGCTGCGTTCAATCCTTTAGTGAAAAGTGTATAACAAAATAATAATGAAAACAGCGGAAGACAGCAAGAGAAATCTGATGCAGTCAGTTAATTACAGATCTTGAACAATCGACATTTAAAACATTATGTCCATTCTCTAACAAACGTCTTTCACGATCGTTTAGATACGAAGAGAACAACGAGGGTAAGAAGTTATCACCTTGTCGAACCCCTCTGTAAACCCCGAAGACATGATGAAGTGATAATGCAGATGTACAACCTTAAAAGTTCGCATAGATAACAAAAATCAATGTATTCATGTAGTCTCACAAACGTGTGTGTGTGTGTGTGTGTGTGTGTGTGTGTGTGTGTGTGTGTGTGTGTGTGTGTGTGTGTGTGTCTGTGTCTGTGTGTCTGTGTGTGACTTTACAGGCAAGCACGTTACCCAGCCATTGTATCCTATTGTGATAGAAATGTGCACTGTGACACCTCTCTCCGTCCTTAACAAACTCGTATCACCTAAATGTCCTTAACATCTCTTTTTCTTTGAAATTGCTTAAAAAAAAAAAAAAAAAAAAAAAAAAAAAAGAAAAAAGAGAAAAAATCCTTATCAAAAGACTCTTGAAAACAAGCCTATCTGCATTTGCGGAACCAGCTACCACTAGTCAGTACTGATCGAAAACTCGTGGTTTATGGCCACGTGTGAACGTTGCCTAAGAACAGGTACGGAACTAAAATGAAATAATTATTAAAAAAAAAAAAAAGATGGGTGGACCTACCCCAGCCAAAGCAGACGTAGTAGGTCATCCTGGAAGCTCGGTGCCGAAGACTCTGACGACCATGCTGTAGAGATGCAGGCCTTCCACCAGCATCCACACGAAGACCGCGTTGTACCAGTAGTGCAACAGCACGGCCACGATGGAACACACCAGCTGTCAAACATAATTGCAGTCACAGTGGAACACACCAGCTGTCAAATACATGGCAGTCACAGTGCAACACACCAGCTGTCAAATACATTGCAGTCACAGTGCAACACACCAGCTGTCAAATACATTGCAGTCACAGTGGAACACACCAGCTGACAAATACATTGCAGTCACAGTGGAACACACCAGCTGTCAAATACATTGCAGTCACAGTGGAACACACCCGCTGTCAAACAAATACATTGCAGTCACAGTGGAACACACCAGCTGTCAAATACATTGCAGTCACAGTCAGTCATGGCAGTCACAGTCAGTCATGGCAGTCACAGTCAGTCATGGCAGTTACAGTCAGTATTCCAGTGCGGGTTTTTTTTTTTCTTTTTTCTTTTTTTCTTCTTTTTTTTTTTTTTGGTCATATTTCTTCAGCTTTGGACAAATCGGGTTTTGAAGATATTAGGCTTTTCATAGTAAGGCTGAAAAGTCTACGGTGGTGATGGTGGTGTTTGAGGGTGATGTACTACTCTCTCTGTCTCTGTCTCTGTCTCTCTCTCTCTCTCTCTCTCTCTCTCTCTCTCTCTCTGTCCCTCTCTAACCTTTCTCTCTCTCTCTCTCTCTCTCTCTCTCTCTCTCTCTCTCTCTCTCTCTCTCTCTCTGTGTGTGTGTGTGTGTGTGTGTGTGTGTGTGTGTGTGTGTGTGTGTCCAATTCTACATCTCTGTCTCTCTCTCTCTTTCAATATAACCAAAGTTACACACACATGTACACACACATCACCTCCGTCCTTATCAACATCATCAACACCATCATCATAATCAGATGAACTACACTCATCGGTTTCTATGTCTGTCAGAAAAATGGCCTGAACGCCAGAACATCGTAGTCATCATCATAGCCACCACCACAACCACCACCGCCATATCATCTCATCATCATCATCATCATCATCATCATCACATCGTAATTTTCAGACTCACCATGTGCTAAACATCCTAAACACCAGCTAGATTTATGACCTGAGCGACCAGATCCTCCTCCTCCTCCTCCTCCTCCTCCTCATCATCATCATCATCATCATCATCATCGTCATCATCATCATCATCATCATCATCATCATCTTCCACATCACCACCATCATCAGCATTATAGTTGTCGTCGTCGTCGTCGTCATCGTCATTGTCACCACCACCACCATCATCATCATCATCATCATCATCATCATCACCACCACCACCATGCCTCACCTTGTGCTCCACAGCCTCAACACCAGCCAGGAAGGTGACCTGAGCGCCCACGATGGCCAGGCAAAGGTTGCGGTGAACACACACCCCGCTCACAGTTCAGAGAGCTGAAACATGGCGCACCTCTGTCGGATTTTATTACCGCTTTTCCCACATCATTCGTGTTATACAGCCACAGTGTCTGGACTATAAGGCGCTTTGCAGGACACGTATAATGCACATCATTGATTTTCTTTTAGGGGAAAAACATTGGCATAGACGGTGGTGCTACAGAGAGAAAGACGATTATCTATGCTGGATCCGCTGTTAAGCAGGCATTGTCTTCAGCTGAAAGCTTGGCAGATGCTCCCCTTGTGAATTTTTTTTTTTTGTCATCCCAGCAGCATGCAAGACAGGTGAAATTAATAACCCCTGTTTCAATGAGACACGCCATGCAAGACAGATGGAGACAGAACTTTCTGTTTAAATAGAACGTGCTTTGCAAGATAGGTAGAGACCCCCCCCCCCCCCCCCCCCCCCCCCCCCCCCCCCCTGTTTGAATAGGAGGCATCTCGCAGGGTAGGTATAGGCAGTACCCTTGATAACACTATCAACACAGACCCTCGTTCTGCTCTGTGTGTCCAGTTTAACACTGCGGTCACAGCAATAAATTCCCTCAGGACACTTGATTTTGACCATTTTTAATTAATTTTCCTTAAAAGCCTAATCCGACAGTGACTTCATTTTCATGCAGTGAAACAGAGCTATCTTTTATCTTCTTGATGATAAATGTTTTAAAAGTCAAAACTAATTATCTTAAGGTTGTTTGATTGAGTTGAAAATGACCTACTTCGAACAAGGAGCACTGATTCAGTGCTTGAAGACGCCAACGGGTTCGTTGCTCTCTCTTCAAATTAACCAATGAAATCGACTGTAAGTAGCTTGCTAACTGGTATGCTATGAAGTAGCAAGGACTGTATTTGTACGCTGACACCACTGGTTTAAAAATTCTCCAGGAAATTAGGTCATTTTATTTTTAGAAGACCGTCGCTATCTTTCTTGCGACGTGTCCTGAGTGACAGATCGCTTGCCGCGAGTATTTTCGCCCCACGTCGCCGAGTGGTAAGTCGGGCGCGCCGCGATCATTCTCGCGGCGTGTTGCGAAAAAGTGAAATTGTGACGTACCTCGCAAGATGGGTGAAGACAGTAGCCTTGTTTAGATAGGACGTACTTCGCAGGACAGATAAAAGTAACAACCCTTTTTAGACGGGATGTGCCCCAGTTTACCCAGCCTGTTCTTAGCAGCAGCAGACGCAACTGTCATAGTTGTGGTCGCCGCTTCCGTTTACCAGATACAGCTCCGTTTCATCATCAGATGCAGATGAAAATGGTTTCACTATTGAAATGGTTATCTTAGATACAAATGAAAACGGTATCCCTATTAAACTGGACGCATCCGTACAGGCGAAGACGGTATCCCCGTCAAAGTGGACATACCAATAAAGAGCAAATCGGTATCCCTAGTAAAATTGACGCATTCGTACACCTCAAGACAGCATTCTATTTAAAGTGGCATGCCCGTTTAGATCGAGACGGTAGCCCGTCTCTATACTCGCGTAGATCCAGAGACTGTCCCTACAAAAGTGGACATGCCTTCTTCAAAAGTGAAGACAGTATCCTTGTAAAAGTGGTGGACACACTCGCAGAGCTCAAGATTGAATCTCTTTAAGACGGGACAAACCATGAAAGCTAAATGGTATCCCTATTTCATACAAGAACGTTCCCGGTAGTCTGACGTTGCTAGTGGTATGAGTGTACTGTAAGACTCTTCCACACAGCCCCCTACATCCCCCTCCCCCTCGTTCCCCCTCCCCCTCTCCCTCCATTCTACAAGATGGTTATCCCAGTCTGTTATATCATCTTTGGGCGCTTTACCTGAATGTAACTAGCAGTAGTAGTAGTAGTGGTGGTAGTGGTGGTGGTGGTGGTGGTGGTGGTGGTAGCGGTGGTGGTGGTGGTAGTGGTGGTGGTGGTGGTAATAGTAGTAGTAGTACTAGTAGTAGCCTCATTTTTCGTCTTTTCACAAATTTGTGATATTAGACGAGAAAAATAAAAGAGGGGGGGAGGGAG
>JADBJO010003775.1:40411-65411 GCA_016801955.1 Conus betulinus
AACAAACAAAGGGGAAAAAAGCAAAAGGAAGCTGGAAAAAGAAGTTTGGGGCCACAGAAACACGGTAAATAGTCAAAACAGGTCAGGGGAGATGATTCAACTTGTCTCTTTAAAAATGAAAGGGCGGAAAGCCTCTATATGGAAAAGACTACAGGTCAGAACAGCCAGGTGAGAATCTTCATCCTCTCTCTATTTCAAAAACAGGATGGGGGCTCCTCGAAAAAAAAAACAAAAAAAAAAACAGTTTAGAGAAGAACGCATGTGAATCTCCATCTTCTGTCGTTGAAAATAAGAATTGAGATTCCCAGCGTTTCAGAAATCTTTGGCATCAGTAAGGGGGGGGGGGGGGGGGGGGGGGGTAGAGGATGGCTTAGTTAGTGGTGTTCTGCGTTTGTTTGAACAGAAGAGGCAGCACTGATATTTTACCACAGTGACTCAGTAGCAATGAAGAACACACACAGCAGAAACACGGAAGGAAATAAGAGTATGCAGTATTTTATTTCGTTCCCAGGTCTTTGGCATACACACACACACACACCACACACACACACACACACACACACACACACACACATTTATGCGGGCACCGCACATCCATATGAGAAGACTTACCCAGCTGTGAGAGTCGCAGGGTAGGTTGGTGCATTCACAACTACAGACACCAGTACAGCTTTTACTGAAACAAAAACACACACACACACACACACACACACACACACACACACACACACACACACACACACACACACACAAACGCATGGACACATAAACAAACATGCACAGATGGAGAAAGAGAGGAGGAGAACGAGCGAGCGAGAGAGACAGAGAGACAGAGAGATAGAGAGAGACATATAGATAGAGACAGAGACAGAGAGAGACAGGGAGAGAGAAAGACGTAGACCAGAGACAGAGAAAGAGAAAGAGAGGGACAGACAGACTAACAGACAGACAGACGGACGGGCGGACAGACAGACGGACGGACAGATAACTGACGATCCAAAAGACCCACCTTCAGCCCCATCCTGTCTTTGCAGAAAGCCGGGATGGGCGCAGTCAAAAAAAAAGTCCACACTGTGGATATTGCAGAGCTGCCGGCTGTCATGATACTGGAACTGTCTCACCGCCTCTTCTCCCATCTGGGTCTTGATGTGAAATTCTGCCAGAAAATGGCAGACGTATCCAAATATTCTGTCAGCTGCAGTGTTATTTTTACGAAATGAATTTGGAATAAAAACATTTTAAATAGGAAATGAATGAAAACGAGTTCACGAAAAAACAAATATTCCAGTCTTTCCTTTTCTTTAATTGAAAAATAAAATGCTTATTTGAATTTGCTTTTTATCAAGCAGGTATATTTCATAAGTGTAGCCTAACTAGGTATAACAATAAAGCTTTGCTACGTAAAAACAATAACAACAAGAACAAAAACAACAACGACGACGACGTCGACGACGACGACGACGACGACAACGATGATGATGATGATGATGATGATGATGATGATGATGATGATGATGATGATGATGATGATGACGATGATGATGACAGACAAAAGAGGAAAAAGACAGGGTAAAAGAATGGCGAAATATTAAACAACAAACAAAACCCTCTGTGTGTTTTGTTTATTGGCAGGAGATCTTACTGAGAGAAAGTGCTGATCATTGGAGGAACATAACTGTTCTCAAAATATTCATTTCACTATAGATCCCATTTGTGATTCCAAAAGGTCCAAGTGTTGTTTATTTTGGCGCACACTGATATGAATTAATGGCGAAAAAAAATGTGGTCAGAACGAACAGCTCCGCGAATAATCAGTGATGCGACATGAAATTCGTGTTCATAACGAACGATTTTTTTTCCTTATGATGAACATAAAGGTTTCTGTTCAGAAAATCAAGATTCGCACTTTTGATTCTTACCATCCCCATACGCAGCAATAAGATAAATAATATACCTCTTCTCATACTAAACATCCACCTCCCCTGCCTCTCTTCTAGTCTAATATCACAAATCTGAACAGACGTGAAACGAGATTTCTTCGTTCCTTCACTCTCCTCCATTCCTCTCTCTCTCTCTCTCTCTCTCTCTCTCTCTCTCTCTCTCTCTCTCTGTCCTCTCCACTCTGTCCCCCTCTCCACCCCCCCCCCACCACCACCACCTCCCCTGCCTCTCTTCCACTGTAATATCACCAGTCTGAACAGAGGTAAAACGAAAGATTCCTCCGTTCCTTCACGCTCCTCCATTCCTCTCTCTCCCTCCTCTCCTCTCCATCCTCCTCCCCCCCCCCCCCCCCCCCCCCCCCCCCTCCCCTGCCTCTCTTCCACTGTAATATCACCAGTCTGAACAGAGGTAAAACGAAAGATTCCTCCGTTCCTTCCCGCTCCTCACAGAGCAACGACAATACCAAGGTGGGAGAAGACACGGCGCATGTCGGAGAGGGCGTGGAGGTTCCCCATCACGTGATCCAAGAACCGGTCTGTCGCGTGCAGGATGGATTCCAGACTCTGCAGTTCCGATTCTGTTTGATTATGTGGCTGCACACCAAAAAGTAACGCGCCAAGGCCTTGCTTAAGGAGTCGAGTATTTACAGACTAGCACAATTAGACTGTTTTTGAGAATTTGTGTGTGTGTGTGTGTGTGTGTGTGTGTGTGTGTGTGTGTGTGTGTGTGTGTGTGTGTGTGTGTGTGTGTGTGTGTGTGTGTGTGTGTGTGTGTGTGTGTGTGTGTGTGTGTCTGAAAGTTTATCCTCCTCATTTTCTGTCATATGATCACCAGTGTACAAGCCAGGTGGTTCCAAGCAGACATACTGAAATCAAAGGAATGGAACTATTTGGAAGCTTCGAGCTGGCGCGAAGATAAGGTAACGTGTGAGTGCAAAGGCCTAAAAATGTGTGTCAACTAAGGGGAAGGTCATGTATTTGAAGATTGGTTGTTGTCTCATCGGCGAAAATCGTCCAAAACAAGGTAGGGAGTTGTCCTGTTGATCCATGATCAGTTTAACACTCAATGCTGGCTCAAATTTATGGTAGGCCTCAAAAATGCTTAAATGGATTTATGAAGTGTTTTAGTGCAAAGTCCTAATTGTGGCGTGTGGCCTGGTCAGCCCAGCCAGTACACAGAAAGGGCCATCCAAGGATGCCAACACACACACAAAAAGGAACAGTCTGTCACTGAGAAAAAAGAAGACCAAGTTTAACCCAGCAGATACACAGAGAGGGCCCTTGTAGGGATGTCACCACAATAAGAAAAGAAACAATCTGACATGGAGAAAAAAAAAATTACGGTGTTTTGCGCTGCTGATACACACAGAGAGCTCTTTCAGGGAGTCAACACAAAAAAAAAAAAAGGAACAGTTTGTCATGGAGTTTAAAAAAAAATAGCAATAACCATGTTCAACCCAACAGAAAAAAAAAAACAACAGAGGGGGTCTTTTTAGGGATATCACCGCAATAAGAAAAGGAATAGTCTGACATGGAAAAAAAACATGTTTAACCCAGCAGAAACACAGATAGGGCCCTTTAAGAGATGTCCCCACAATAAGAAAAAGAACAGTCCGTCATAGAGAAAAAAAGAAAGTGATAACCATGTTTTAACTCAGCAGATACACAGAGTAGGCCCTTTAAGGGATGAACCCCAATAAGAAAATGAACAGTCTGTCCTGGAAAAAAAAACGAGACAAAATAATAACCATGTTTAACCCAGTAGATACACAACAGAGCCACTTTAAAGATATCACAACAATTAGAAAAGGAACAGTCTAACATGGTGAAAAAAAAACAATAACCATGTTTAACCAGCAGATACACAAAAGAAAAAAAAACTTTCAGATATGCCCACAAGAAGAAAGGGAATAATATGTCATGGAGAAATCAAGAAATAAAAAAAGAACAGTAACCATTTTTAACCCAACCCATATACAGAAAAGGCCTTTTTAGGGATGTCATGACGACCAGAAAAAGAAAAGGTCTGTCACGGGAGGAGAGAAAAAAAAAGCAATAACCAACAAACAACAACACATAAACCATCTACAACTTTGTCATGGAGGAAACAAAGAAACAGTAACCACAAGCAACAACACATAAACCATCTACAACTTTGTCATGGAGGAAAAAAAAGAAACAAGAAACCAACCAACTAGCAACAACACATAAACCATCTACAACTTTGTCATGGAGGAAAAAAAGAAACAGTAACCAACTAGCAACAACACATAAACCATCTACAACTTTGTCATGGAGGGAAAAAAAAACAGTAACCAACTAGCAACAACACATAAACCATCTACAACTTTGTCATGGAGGAAAAAAAAAAACAGTAATCAACAAGCAACAACACATAAACCATCTACAACTTTGTCATAGAGGGGAAAAAACGCAATAGCCAGCAAACAATAACATGAACACTATCTACAACTGTACGCAACGTAGTAGCTGACTCTGTAAGAGGCCAAAGCATTAGAAAGACCAACTGGCTCATCGTTTTGCATCGGAAGGAAAGAAAGAAAGAAAGAAAACGAAAAAAGGAAAGAAAAAGACAGACAGACAGACAGACAGAAAGAAAGAAAGAAAGAAAAAAAGAAAGAAAGAATAAGGAAGAAAGAAAGAAAGAAAGAAGAGAGAAAAAAAAGAAAGGCAGAAAGAAAAAAAGAAGAAAAAAAAGCTCAATGGACAAATGAAACGACTAGTCTTATGGACTGACAGTTTGCCAACTCACCCCCTGACCCACCCCCACTCCCATCCCTCTCTTTTTCTGTCTGTCTATCTGTCCGTTTGAGTGACTGTCTCAGTCTCTGTTCTTCTCTCTCTCTCTCTCTCTCCATCTCTCTCTCTCTCTCTCTCTCTCTCTCTCTCTCTCTCTCTCTCTCTCTCTCTCTCTTTCTTTCTTTTTCTTTCTTTCTTGTTCTCTCTCTGTCGCTGCGCACCGTCGTATGCACATGCGTTTGTCTAAGCGCAGTTGTGATGGGGAGGGAGGAAGATGTGCCAGGAAAAGAGAATGAAAGAGAAAGCATGTTTGTCTTCAAATTGGTAGTTCAATGTGCTCTTTTCTTTTGGTAAAGAGAGATGATGAGTTTAGGTACTTTCTACCATTTCGTTGTTGTGCGTGACTGTTTCTGTATTTTCTCGTATGTTGGGCAGATACTGGATTTTTTAAGGAAAAAAAAAAAAGCATGAACTTGCATGTAGACTACCTTCATTAATAAAGTGACTGCCTTTGTCTTTACCGCTGACTCTCTCTCTCTCTCTCTCTCTCTCTCTCTCTCTCACTCTCTCTCTCTCTCTCTCTCTCTCTCTCTCACTCACACACACACATCACACATACACATACACACACGCGCGCGCACGCGCGTACACACACACGCATGCGCGCACGCTCGGGCACACACACACATACACAGAGAGAGAGAAAGAGAGACAGACAGACAGACAGTTAGAGAGAGAGGGGGAGGAGACAGGCAGACAGACAAGCAGAGAGAGAGAGACAGAGAGAGAGAGAGAGACGGAGACAGAGACAGAGACAGAGAGACAGAGACAGAGAGACAGAGACAGAGAGAGAGACAGAACAGCTCATCAATACCTAGCGACCGTCCCATTTTGTATATTTTCTGACCGAGTTGTTACCTGTAACCAGTTTTGAAAAAAAAAAAAAAAAAAAAAAAGAACAGAAAGAAAATAAGCGGTTGCCTCTGATCCCACCTCGTTGTTCGCCCGATTCCTGTGACTGTGAGCATCCTCCAAATACCGGTTCAGGACAGTAAAGAAATACTGAAACAGATCAATGCCATTTTTATCGATTAATTCATGCATAGGCTGTTTGGATTTTATGACAATGCAAACAAAGCATGCTGTTAAGACATAAGGGACATCTACAGATATACCAGCCTTAGGAGCGTATCGATACCCCCCACCCCCATCGCTCACCCCCCCCCCCCCCCTTCCGTCAGCTCATAATATCCCCTCAGCCCCCCCCCCCCCCCCCCCCCCACCCCCCTCCCTTCCCCCTGCTCGTTATGAGCGTACAGACACCTTCCCATTCCCTCCCTCCCCCCCCCCCCCCTTCACCTTGCTAGTTATTCCCCAAGCCTCTCTCCTCCCTACCCTCCCGTTCAATATTCCGCATCTCCATATTCAGTCTGGCGGGACCTGATGCCGCTCAGTGCATCCCTTTCTCGATATTCCCCCTCCTCAGTATTTCTCGCCGCTTGATATTCCCCCCAAAACCAACGACTCTATCCGAGAGCCGGTCACCACAGTGGCAGGACCACTGGAACCCCTCTTAGCTACAGTTAGGAGGAGAAACCTGACGTGGTTTGGCCACGTGACACGACACGACTCGCTAGCAAAGACAACCCTGCAAGGCACGCTTGAAGGAGGAAGGCGCAGAGGCAGGCAGAGAAAGAGCTGGTCGGAGAACGTGATAGAGTGGACAAACCTCAGGCTGCCAGAACTCCTACGAGAAGCAAGAGGACAGGCCCGCGATGGAGAAGATTGACAGAGTCGTCCCTCATGTCCCCCCCCCCCCCCCCCCCCCCCCCCCCCCTCTCCGACGACCACTTAGGTCACGGGAATGAGAATGAATGATGAATGATTGAGATTCCCCCGGTTCAATATCCCCCGTTACTCCATACTCTCCAGCCAACAATCGTACCAATGAAGAATGTTATCGGTATACCCCTTCTCCCCCTTCCGCGCCATATCTTCTGTCAGTTGAGGACTAAGGTCAGTTTTGTTGCAGAAGAGATGGCAACAATGCTCCCACATGACGAAAGGGAGCTCACAAGTGCATTAGACGTCTCTAAACCATCTGTTGTGTATTTGACAGAAAGAAGCTGTTCCCCTGGAAGGGGGTGGGGGTGAGAAAGAAAATCTCTCCATTACCACTACTTACAACCACAAGCGCGCGCCCACACACACACGTGCATTTTTTTTTTTTTTTTTTTGAGGGGGGGAACTATCTTTTTTTCCGTGTGCGTTCTGATTGCATGCAAGTTCACCAATAACGTCCTAGGTAAGTAGTTCAAGTGTGAACCGAATATTAAATCTCATTAGTGAAGTGCAAGCACGGTGACCTTGCGTTTGTGTCAGTTACCATAGACAAAGAGCATAGTGTGAAGATACGGGTATGCGTATACGTGCCTGTGTGCGTGCGTTTGTGTATATGTGTGTTCGTGAGTGTATTAGCATAGAATGTACATTAAAAAGCTACATGGCAGGAATGCTTGAATATGCAAATTTACATTTTGTATCGTTGCGGAAAAAACAAATGTGACCGCAAGGCGAAAGACTACGAGGCGAAAGTCCTTAAGGAGGAAGTCCACGAGACAACAGTATACGAGGCGGAAGTCTAAAGAGCAGATGTCCACAATGCGGAAGTCCATGGAGCGAAAGTCCACGGGACGAAAGTCTACGAGATGGAAGTCTAAAGAGCGGAAGTCCACAGGGGGAAAGTCTATGGGCGGAAGTGTAAAGAGCGGAAATCCAAGGGACGAAAGTCTACGAGACGGAAGTCTAAAGAGCGGAAGTCCACGGGACGGCAGTCTACAAGTCGGAAGTCTAAAGAGCGTAAGTCACATGGCGGAAGTCTACGAGGCGGAAGTCTAAAGAGCGGAAGTCCATGGAGCGGAAGTCCACGGGACGAAAATCTACAGAACGGAAGTCTATGGCGCGAAAGTCGACGGGGCGAAAAATCCACACTCCCGACCTACAGGGGAATATCAAGCTGGCCCTCGCTTGTTATAGGAAATTCAAACTACATCCTGTGTAGAATCGTCGTATACTTTCATCGCAACAATACATTTCTCCATAAGAAATTAGTACTCATCTCTCCTGAGAATAGACCGAGTCATCACACTCCGGTGCCGCCCATGTACATATTAGTTTCAACCTACGTATGTCACAAAATTGTACCAAACTTATCTCCCTTTTTCACCTTGCATTCTAGATGCTTGTTACACACGTTGGCTTCGATTCATTTCTCACTCGAAAGACTAGTATTCAGACCACTTCCACCTAGAATTCACTGGAAAGGCGAATGGAGAAAAATCCACACGAGACCACCCGGAGTTTTCTCGTTCATTTGGCAAGTGCTTCACCGACGGGTACATTTGTAGTCTGCTACTACAAGGTGGACTTTGCTTTTTAGCTTTAAATGGGTTAAAAGAATGAACCGACAATTTTTCGTGCCTATTAAATGTTGGTATTTTACAATTCATTATACTATAAACTGTTTCCATTATCCTTTATTCAAAAAAAAAAGTATAACTAGACATTTTGATGTAATTTTCAAAGCAATATTCAATCATTTTGTCGTCGTTTTTATTGTCGTTGTCGTTTTTTTCCTGTTGATGTAACAATTTCAAGATGAAATATCATCATATAAATAATTGTGGCTTGCATGAATAAAAATCACCTCCGGTCCTTTCCTCTCCCCCCCCCCCCCCCCTCCTCCCCCAGCCCTCCCCCCTCCTCCCCCAGCCCCCCCCCCCCCCCCCCCCCATCCGTCCTTCCCCATGTCCCCTACCTTCTTCCCGCCGGTTTCCCTTTCGTTTCCCCTCTTCCCTACTCTTCGTATCCCCCTTTCCGTCTTCCCGGCCTGCCTTGCAGTACGAAATAATTTTCATCATTATCCATGGCATTGTGGATGATATTCTTGTGGCACAAGATTCATAATCGTTATTGGAGCCATTTGTCTCACTTCCTACTGGAAGAATGGTGAGAAAGTTCTCACAAGCCTAACTTTGTTCTCAAAAATGTCATTTCACTCCAAAAGAGGCATGTATCAAACATCACACTTAGAGCACATTCTTGAGCAAATTTCCAGCACGTTCCGTCATTGATCAAACCCCGTTCGAAATGTGTCTGTAAACATAGCAGAGTAAAAATAAAAAAGACGAAAAAAAAAAGCCACATACTCTCCAGATTGTATTGTTCGTCGTGTGACTGTCGTCATCCAATGTTTTCACTTCTCGTCTTTAGTTCATCACAATGAATAGATAGACAAATACATAAACAAGCAAAGTAATTTGTATGTCAATAGTTCGATACCTTCTCTCTCTTTGTCTTTCTCTGTCTTTGTCTCTTTGTCTCTCTCTCTCTCTCTCTCTCTCTCTCTCTCTCTCTCACACACACACACACACACACACACACACACACACACACACACACACACACACACACACTGATGTACGCCTACCACCGTAACTGAATTATGCTGAAGCGTGTACCTCAATTCCATGTCTCCACCTGTCAGAGGCAAGGTTATGTTGTCCGCGTTACCAGAGAGGTCGAGCCACACAAAGGACACGAAATCAGGTCAGAGTTCAGCAAAGCGACCTTGACACTGGCAGGCAGGTCAGGATGAAGAAGAACTTGAGAAATGCATTTTTCTCGCCCGATGCACTGTTAGACAGAATACCGCCACAACAGTAAGGCCAGCAACGATAAGAATCAAAATGGCAATGAAAACTATGATGATAATGCAAAATAATATCGATAGTAAAAACAGAGAAAGAGAAGACATGCCGATCGATGACAATGATGACGACGACGTCGATGATGATGATGATGATGATGATGATGACGTCAACAATGATGAAGGCAATGTGATGAAAGAGAGCTAGAAATACGGAAAGTGCATGTATGACAATGGTCAAAAATATAGAAGAGCAACCATATATATATATATTTTTTTTTAATAGATGTTGCTCCCAAGGGGTTGAGCACTTTAAGAATTTTATTAGGCATTTTAGTGGTATTTTTGGTTTATATATATATATATATATATATATATATATAGAGAGAGAGAGAGAGAGAGAGAGAGAGAGAGAGAGAGAGAGAGAGAGAGAGAGAGCGCTTGTGTCTTAAGAGGTTATCTTTTTATATTTTCTACTTTTCACAAAGAAAATGTAGCTTGTTTTGCTCTTTCATGATTTTCTTTTGCTTCTTAGATGGCACCTTTAGTTAGTTTTTTTGAAAACTCAACAAACATACTATGGTATTGGACACCAGCCTTTTTCTGGTATAGCATTCTTCTTAAAACCGAAAATGCACAGGAGTCAAATATATCTTTCCGCGGTCACTGAGGAGAAACAGTCAGGTTTCGAAATACCGGTATCTGACCAGGAGTTATATGTTAGTGAGCTTTGTCCCCATTGGAGATGGTCTCCCGCTTCGGAGACTATAAGCTTGCTGAAGGTTCATTTTGAGAAGCATTTATTTATTCCCCATTCACCCACTCAAGCACATACTGTCAGTTAGGTAGAATCATCTACTACTGCAAATATGTAGGCTTATCACCCCCCCCCCCCCCCCATTTCTATAATCTGAGACATAAGAGCAAGCTTTGTTTATAATTCAATATATATGTATATATTGTCAAAGAATTTCTACGTTTAGTCAGCTAGACAACTACTTACATCTCTCTCTCTCTCTCTCTCTCTCTCTCTCTCTCTCTCTCATATTCCACACACACACACACACACAAGCACCTCTCTCTTTCTCCACATGCAAGCATCTCTCTCTCTCTCTCTCTCTCTCTGTGTGCGTGTGCTCACGTGAGAGCAACGGTTAATGCTCGTACATTTCGTTAAGAGAATCTGTTAAGCTACTTGAGCCGTTTGTTAAAAAAAGGCGCTTCATAGTAGTGGCAACAGTAGTAGTAGTATTGGTAGTAGCAGTAGTAATGGCAGCAGCAGCATTAGTAGTTGCAATAGTAGTAGTGGTAGTAATAGTAGTAGTAACAGCAGCAGTAGTAATAATAGCAGTAGCAGCAGCGTTATTATTGTTAGAAATAATATTCATATCAGCTTTAGTATTACTCTTACTGTTATTTTCATTACCATTGCGCTTCTTATTTTATCTACCCCAACCTAATTTCCTTCTGATTCACCAGTTCGTTATCATATCTGCAAGAGAAAAAAAAAATTCAAAAACAAATCTCAACATGATTCTTTACTTCCTAACATTCATGTTAACATCTTCAAGTATGGAACCGCGATAATTCGACAATTATGATGAATGATAGAGACTAACATGTATGAATGAATGAATGACAGGCCGATATTGTGCTTCAGGGGGTGTGGGGGGGGGGGGGGGGGGGGGGGGGGAGAACGTAAGGAGGAGGGAGAAGAAAGGGAAGGAGAACGGAAGTGAGAGGTTTTGACTATCCTGTGTGTGTATGGTCACATGTGTGAACACGACCAACAAAGTAAAACAGAATACAGCTGTAGTCGACAAACGGTTCCCTACTCAAATGACAATGACAAACGATATTCGTTGCTCGGTACCTTCAAAGCATACACACGACAATGAGAAATATTTGTTGCTCAGTTTCTTCAAAGCATATCTACGACAAGAGAAATTATATTTGTTGCTCGGTACCTTCAAAGCATACCTACGACAATGAGAAATATTTGTTGCTCAATACCTTCAAAGCATACCTACGACAATGAGAAACGGCATTCGTTGCTCGGTACCTTCAAAGCATACCTACGACAATGAGAAGTATTCGTTGCTCGGTACCCTCAAAGCATACCTACGACAATGAGAAACGGTATTCGTTGCTCGGTACCTTCAAAGCATACCTACGACAATGAGAAACGGTATTCGTTGCTCGGTACCTTCAAAGCATACATACGACAATGAGAAACGGTATTCGTTGCTCGGTACATTCAAAGCATACCTACGACAATGAGAAATGATATTTGTTGCTCGGTACCTTCAAAGCATACCTACGACAATGAGAAACGGTATTCGTTGCTCGGGTACCTTAAAAGCATACCTACGACAATGACAAATGATATTCGTTGCTCGGTACCTTCAAAGCATACATACGACAATGAGAAATATTTGTTGCTCAGTTTCTTCAAAGCATATCTACGACAATGAGAAATGATATTTGTTGCTCGGTACCTTCAAAGCATACCTACGACAATGAGAAACTGTGTTCGCTGCTTGGTACCTTCAAAGCATACCTACAACAATGAGAAATATTTGTTGCTCAATACCTTCAAAGCATACCTACGACAATGAGAAACGGCATTCGTTGCTCGGTACCTTCAAAGCATACCTACGACAATGAGAAGTATTCGTTGCTCGGTACCCCCTCAAAGCATACCTACGACAATGAGAAACGGTATTTGTTGCTCGATACCTTCAAAGCATACCTACGAAATGAGAAACAGCATTCGTTGCTCGGTACCTTCAAAGCATACCTACGACAATGACAAACGGTATTTGTTGCTCGGTACCTTCAAAGCATATCTACGACAATGAGAAATGGTATTCTTTGCTTGGTACCGTCAAAACATACCTACGACAATGATAAATATTCGTTGCTCAGTACCTTCAAAGCAGACCTAAGACAATGACTGACGATATTCGTTGCTCAGTACCTTCAAAGCATACCTACGACAATGAGAAACAATATTTGTCGCTCAGTACCTTCAAAGCATACTACGACAATGAAAAACGGTATTCGTTGCTCAATACCTTCAAAGCATACCTACATACCTCAGGACTTTGGATGAAGTCCTGCATTGCCTTCAGCGTGTTCTTCAAGTCCTCGGTCCAGGACGACGGCAGAGTCGCGTGTCTCGGCGAAGCGGACGTTGGAGTTCCGGCGAGTGGGGTGCCTCTGCTGGCTTCCTGTTCAGTTTGAGTAGAACCCTGGTCCCCAGAGCCAGAATCGCCAGTGGCTGACTGCTGACCTCCTATAGATGTTGCAGGTCGACCTGAAGACGCTTTGGACGTGTCCGTGGTGATGTGGGTGGTGATGGGTGAAAACACACTGAAGGTCAGGTTTCCCGCGGTAGCGGTCACGCCGGAGGTACGGGTTTCACCGGACCACCGGATGCAGCTTTCATCGTGACACCCGGAGTAGTCGAAGAGATGAGTGACGTACGAGGCTCCGCTGAGGTCATCATGGACTGTGTTGACGTCAGTTCTCGTGTTGTGATAGCAGGCGATACGCCTGTGAGGACCATATTAATGTGCCGTTGCTCAGTGCAAAACAATACGAGGATTGGTGGGGACGGGTGGAGGTGCGGGGAGAAAAGGGGCTAGGGGGGGGGGGGGGGGGGGGGGGGGGGGGGGGGGAGACTGGGCAGGTGTCTTCAAAGAAGGTTAGGGTGTAGGGGGGGGGGGGGGGGGAGGATAGAACTGTAAATCTTGTGTCACTCTGGCCGAGTCACACGCTAAGTGCTCGCTCTTGTGCTTGCTTTTAACACTTGACAGGTGTGACCACCCACTTTAAGCCACCACAAGAGCGCGTCGATCGAGTGAGTGCTCGCCCAGTTTGGAGCAAGCTGGAGGGACATGTTCCACTTTTCAAGCCAGACAGCTAAGGTGATCAACCAGTGACAGGAAAGGCGAGACCTCATTCTCGCTTTACCTCTAGTAGAAAAGGATTACAGAATTTTGCTCTTACCCTACGAAAACTCTGCAAAAGGATATTTCTATACTTATCCCCAGAAAAGGATACTTTTTCCCCCCCAAAAACAGGATACATGTGTCTGTCCAACCGGACAAGTATAAGTCTGTCACTACCCCTGAAAATGGTACCTTTGTCCTAATCACTTGAAAAAGATATTTCTGGCCGTGATACGAAAATAATAGATTTTCCAAAAAAAAAAAGTTTATTTTTTTTCAGCATGATCATAAAACGGATACACCCGGTCCTGCTTCGAAGAAAAAAAATAGCCCGGGCTCTGTATTTCAAAGAAGGTTTTTCTGGTCCTACTTCTAGAGTGAAGGATGAGTTTGTCCCTTGTAGACAGATAATCATTATTTGCGGAACCTGGTCACCAACCTAGTTGGGACCCACGAATCATTTCTGGCAACCGTCAAACGACGGAAGATGTCATTGTTTGGCCACGTCATTCGTCACAAACACCCTCTCCAAAACTATCCTTTAAGGCACCGTTGAAGGGGGCCACAGACGAGGACGGCAGAGAAAGAGCTGGTCCGAAAATATAAAGGACTGGACCAAAATGACCATGACAGATCTCCTCACGACATCTACCAACAGAAGAGCCTGGAGAGAGAAACGGCGGCTGCCTCATCACGTCCCCACATTGACCCCAGCGATCAGGGGAATGACTGACTGACTGACTGACTGATACAGACAGACAGACAGACAGACAGACAGGTTGGCAGGCAAAAACAAGAGCAGACAGACAGACAAGGATAGACAGGCAGACAGACGTGGGAGGATAGACATACTGACAACGGCAGATAAGTAGACAGACGGACAGATGGACAAAGGCTGACCGACAGAGGCATGCAGACGGATAACAGGGGCAGACAGACAGACAAAGGCAGAAATACAGACAGACAATGCCAGTCAGCTAGACAATGGCGGACAGACAGACAAAGGCAGGCAGACAGACAGAGAGACAAGAACAGACGAAGATCGACAAGAACAGACAGTCAGACAGACAGAAGCAGCAGACAGATACAAACAAAGACAAAGACAGCCAAACAGACAAAGTCGAACAGACACCGATAAAAGCCGATAGACAATGGACGAAAGAGAGAGTGACAAATACCGATAAACAACGACAGTCAAATGACGAGGATAGACAGACAGACAGACAAAAACAGACAGAGGCAAGCTCGGACAGACATCGCCAGTAAAAAGCCAGTCATTGAAGGCTGCACACCAAAAATTTATGCGCCAAAGCCTTACTTAAGGAGTCGAGTATTTACAGACTGGCGCAATGAGATTGTTTTGAGAATTTTTATAGCGTCTGAAAGTGTATCCTCCTCACTTCCTGTCATATGGCCATCAAGGTACAAGCCAGGTGGTTCCAAGCAGACAGGATTCAAATCAAAAGAAGAAGAGGAGCATTTTGTGCTCTTGAAGCTGGCCGCAAAGATAGGGTGAGTGGGCGAGTGCAAAGGCCTGAAATGTGTGTGTCAACTAAGGGGAAGGTCATGCATTAATTTTGAAGATTGTTTGTGATTTCATCGGTGAGGATCCCCCCTCCTTCCCCCCCCCCCCCCCCCCCCCCAAAAAAAAAAAAAAAAAAAAAAATAAATAAATAAAAAAAAATAAATAAATAGAGGGGACAATTCGTGGGGAGTTGTTCTTTTGATTTAAGTATCAGTTTACTCTTAAACGCTGGCTCAAATTTATGGGACAAAAGTGGAACATGTCCCTCCAGCTTGCTCCAAAACGTTTACATGGATGAAATAGTGTTGTTGGGCAAAATCCTAATCATGGCGTGTGGCCTGAACTGACCTTGGAGACGGGCACTGGCCATGCAGAGGAAGCGGTAAGGGACGGCACAGTCGTCCAGTCTCCATTGGAGGAATGGCTGGACACCGTTTCCCGTCACCAGGACGCTGCCACATAGCCGCTGACCGCTGGTGGACAGAGAGAGAGAGAGAGAGAGAGAGAGAGAGAGAGAGAGAGAGAGAGAGAGAGAGAGAAGGCAAAACAAGAGAAGACAACACAATGCATGACAACATGAAATTAAAGCAACGTTACATGTGTTCGAGGTTTCAATAGAACAGTATTGTATTGATGTGCAGTATGTGAATGTGTGTGTGTGTGTGTGTGTGTGTGTGTGTGTGTGTGTGTGTGTGTGTGTGTGTGTGAGTGTGTGGAGGGGAGGGGGGGGGGGGAGGGTGGCGTGGTGGTGTGTGTGTGTGTGTGTGTGTGTGTGTGTGTGTGTGTGTGTACGCGCGCGCGCGCGCGTGCATGCGTATGTGTGTGTGTGCGTGCGCGCGCGCGCGCGCGCGCGCCCGCGCGCGCGCCCGCAATCTTCGTCCTGAGCACGACCTGTGTGTTAATATAAGTTACCGTGATTCATACCAAAAAAAGTTTCCTACATATCATACCAAAAAAGTTCCTACATGTCATAAAAAGATGTCACTGGAAGAGAGAGAGAGAGAGAGAGAGAGAGAGAGAGAGAGAGAGAGAGAGAGAGAGAGAGATTCCGCCACCTTATCGAGAATAATTCAACAGATCTAGAAAACAACAGAAATTAGCAAACACAACCGAAAACTATGCCATAATGAAAGAGAGAGAAAAAAAAAAAACGATTAAAGTTCGAATGAGTCAGAAAACCAGCGGAAGAAAATGACAAAATTAAAACAGAAGAAGAGAGAGAGAGGAGAGGAGGAGGAGGAGGAAAAACAGCTAAAACAACAACAACAACAAGATCAGAAGTGGATGAAGGGGGATGATTGACAAGAACAATTGCAAACGAGTTATACAAAATTTTTAAAAAAAAAAAAAAAAAAACCAGAAAACAAGGGGGAAAAAACCACAAAAAAAAAGAAAGAAAGAAAGAAAATCAGCATGGGATAGATAGGAAACAAATGTCCACAAGGTGAGAACAACATCAAATTGCACGAACAAGGAAAAAGAAAAGGCCAAAAAGACGAAAAATAGAAAGGAGCGTTTGACAGAGGACCAGAGATGAGAGCACAAGACACGGTGAGAGGAAAAAATCCAAAGAGGATTCACGAGAGAGAGAGAGAGAGAGAGAGAGAGAGAGAGAGAGAGAGAGAGAGAGAGAGAGAGACAGAGAGAGAGACAGAGACAGACAGACAGACAGACAGACGACGACAGGCAGAGAACGTCCAGGGAAAAAATGTGAAAAACGATGCGAATCTCAATATCTTGATAGTTAACTTTTTATGTGTTTATTCTGTGTGTGTGTGTGTGTGTGTGTGTGTGTGTGTGTGTGTGTGTGTGTGTGTGTGTGTGTGCGTGTGTGTGTTTAAAGATATCAATACTGTGTTTCCATGTTTTTTAAATTCTCTATGATGATGATTACCTCGAAGATGTTGTCTGGAAGTGAGTGTCGTTTCCTGCAGCGTTTCCAGTCAGCCAGCCTGAGCCGCTGCGATATCCCACCCAGTAGGGACTGGTCCGACTGCACACACACACACACACACACACACACACACACACACACACACACACACACACACACACGTACACACACCACACACATACGCAGAGAGAGAGAGAGAGAGAGAGAGAGAGAGAGAGAGAGAGAGAGAGAGAGATATAAGCGTGTTTATGATCCCATCTATGAGATCCCATCATCACGGTTGAAACATTATTTTGCATGCAGTCGTACTTACATCCAGTCGCTTTCCTGCCTTTTTCAAACTGAAATAATAAAAGTTTGTTTCTTTATAGTCATATGCATCCATGAAATAGTAATTAACTCACCCAATAAACTCTCTAGATGAGGGAAGTCTATATAGTCGTATGCACCCATGAAAAAGTAATTAACTCGCACTCACTCTAGATGAGGGAAGTGGATGGTCATATGCATCCATGAGAAAGTAATTAACTCACACTCACTCTAGATGACGGAAGTGGATAGTCATATGCATTCATGAAAAAGTAACTCACTCACTCACTCTAGATGAGAAAAGTGGATAGTCATATGCATTCATGAAAAAGTAACTCACTCGCTCACTCTAGATGAGGGAAGTGGATAGTCATATGCATTCATGAAAAAGTAACTAACTCACTCACTCTAGATGAGGGAAGTATAATTATAGTCATATGCATCCATGAAAAAGTAATTTTACTCAGACTCACATTAGATGAGGGAAGTGTGTATTCATATGCATCCACGACAAAGTAAATTAACTCACCTACTCACTCTAGATGAGGGAAGTGTATATACATCCATGGAAAGGTAACTAACTCACCCACTCACCCTAGATGAGGGAAGTGTATATACATCCATGGAAAGGTAACTAACTCACCCACTCACCCTAGATGAGGGAAGTGTATATACATCCATGGAAAGGTAACTAACTCACCCACTCACCCTAGATGAGAGGAATAAAGGGTAGAAGGAGAGAAAACAGAAAAGACATGATGACAGAGAAAGAAAAGGGAGGGGGTGGGGGGAGGGAGAAAACAACAACAACAACAACAACAAAAGAAAGTCTATCAAAAATGCCCTTTCTAGCAAATGGAAAAGAGAGAGGAAAAAATACACAGCACGAAAAACGACAGAAGACACCAAACAAAAGGAACGAAGGAAAGAAGGTATAAAAGCCTTTCCGTTAAAGATCAGAGAAGAAAAACAAACAGAAAAAAAAAACATGAAATCGGAAAAAGAGAGGGAAGACCATACGAAGAAAACAATAGATAAACAAACAAACAAACAAAAATTAAGTACATAACCGGATAACAAAACAGATATAACTGAGAAAAAAAAAACGTCAAGGACTTTTCTTACAGTCAAAGATCGTTACTATCTGTGGTACATTGGCTGAAAAATAAATGGCTGAACAGAAGTCGGAACCACTTTCTCTTTTACTTCTGGTCCTTTAAGACATATTGTCATACCATGTTCACATTGAAAAGAAAAAGCGGATTTTAATGGGAACGAGGCTGTGTTAGAATGTAGATTGACTAAACCTCGTCTTTGCTATCTCCGTCTCTTTTGTTCGGATGAATTCATTCTATAAGTCGGGTTACGCGGTTCGTCCAGTTTTGTCGACTCCCATCCGATTGGTAAAAACAGAATTGGGCGTTCATGTGCTGGAAGGCATGATGTCCACACAGTAAAAGGGAGAAAAATCTAGAAAAAAAAAAAAAAAAAAAAAAAGGCCAGACAAAAAGAACAAGAGAAAGAAGTCGATGATTGCCGGGCAACTAGAAGGGAGAGAACAACAACAACAAAAAAAAAAAAACGAAACAAAGAAAAAAAAAAAAAGGGGGGGGGGGGGGGAGCCAGACAATAGGAAGACAAAATAGACAGGTCTGTCCTGCAGACTAAAGAGAAAGACTGAAAGACACAGCGAGATTAAAGGAATAAAAAGAAAGATAAAATAGACAGACTTGTCTCACTGATGAAAACATAATAATAATAATATTAATAATAATAAATAATGATATTATAAAAATGATAATAACAATGATAATAAAAGAAAAGAAAGGGCAGATTTAAGAAGAGAAAAAGAGAGAGAAAAAAAAAAGAAAATCAAGCGACAGACAGATAAAAAAAAGGAAAAGAAAGAAAAGAAAAATGAAGAGGTTGAGAGAGAGAGAAAAAAAGGGGGGGGGGGGGGGGGGGAGGGGTGGGTGGTAGTAAGTAAGGCTTGGGAGTCAGAAAATTGGGAAAAATCTCTCTCTCTCTCTCTCTCTCTCTCTCTCTCTCTCTCTCTCTCTCTCTCTCTCTCTCTCTCTCTCTCTCTCCACGGAATGCATAAATGGACGAATGTAGATGAATCCATCGACATAACGGACAGAAAACAATGATGGCAGCAGAAAAAAGAAAGAAACAAAGAAACAAAGAATCATAGACCACCTGAGCAAATTGAGAAGGTTGGCATCATGCTTGTCAGTCAGCAGGCAGGCCAGTTCGGAACGGAAGACAGTTCTGCAGTCCTGGCTCGACTCCGACCAGTTCTTGCTCGTCGTTCCCACCAGCAGACACTGGTCGTGTGACGTCACCCAGCCCGTTCCAGCAGTGCCGCAGAGCGTGACGTCAGCCGGGTTGGGTGCTGCGTTATTTGGTACTCCGCCTGCAGCTGCGTGGTTCAAAGTGTATTGCGATCGTAAGCAGGGTGCCTGAAGAGTGTGTGTATATGTGTGTGTGTGTGTGTGTGTGTGTGTGTGTGTGTGTGTGTGTGTGTTTGTGTGTGTGTGTGTGAGTGTGCGTGCGTGCGTGCGTGCGTGTGTGTGTGTGTGTGTGTAATGTAAAAGCGGCGGTAACATTGATCGTGACATGCATACTGAACTCAGCAGATCACTCATATCGTTTAAGGTCCAGTCTGCACCTGGTCAGCCAAATGGAAGGGTTTTTTTTTTTTTTTTAAGGAGTTTGAGAGGGGGGGGGGGGGGGGGAGGTTCAGGGGGTCGGAGGGTCTTTTTTTTTCTATCCTAGTTCGAGACAGCCAGGTTAGAAAAGATTTTCACAACGGAGTTAAACATCTGTACTGCATTCGAGGTCCCGTGTGTGAATGTACTCATATAGATACATACATATATGCATACATAGACAGACGGATCGGTAGATAGATAGACAGACAGAAAGACAGACAGACAGACAGATAGACAGGCAGACAGATAGACAGAACGAAAGGCAGACAGAGAGACAGACAGACAGAGAGAGTGTGTGAGAGAGGGAGATAGGCAGACAGATATATAGATAGACAGACGGATAAACAGATAAGTAGATCGACAGAAATACAGATATATAGACAGGCAGACAGGTAGACAAAAAGACAGACAGACGAGAGACAGACAATGAGACAGACAAAGAGAGAAAGAGAAGTAGATAAATAGAAACATAGATAGATCGATAGATAGATAGACAGACACACAGACAGGTAGACAGACAGACAGAGATAGATAGATGTACATGTATTTAAAAACAAAAAGGTGGAGGGGGGGGGGGGCGTAGTTAGATGGGAGGACCCGTTTGCCTGCAGAGCTGACGGTGATGGTTGGAGTCACTCGTGAGATTGGATCTTTCGTTTTTTCGGTTCGGAAGTCTTCTCTGTCCACTCCAGCTGTGAATGGATTCCAAAGTTTGGGTCCGGGGGGTGAAAGGCTGCGGGAAGCGAGGGATGGGCTCCGCCTTCAATCGTGCCGTACCTCAAATACCGTGTATGGATCTCTCGCAGCTCATCACTTGTACAGCCATGTGGCTCTGGGACTTTGACTTTTAACTCAACTCTTTAGTTTTAACCTTACCTCTTCACTTTCAACCTTAACTTTTAACTTTGAACCTTACCTTTTCATTTTTAACTTACCTCTCACTTTTAACCTTAACTTTTTAACTTTGAACCTTACCTCTTCTCTTTAACCTTAACTCTTCACTTTAACCTTAATTCTTTACTTTTAACCTTACCTCTTCAGTTTTAATCTTAACTTTTCAATTTTAACCTTAACTCTTCGCATTTTAACCTTACCTCTTCACTTTAACCTTACCTCCTCACTTTTAACATTACCTCTTCACTTTTAACCTTGACCCCTCGCTTTTAACCTTAACTCTTAACTTTTAGCCTATCTCCTCACTTTTAACCTTACCTCTTCACTTTTAACTTTAACTCTTCACTTTTAACCTTATCTCTTCACTTTTATTCTTACCTCTTCAGTTTTAGCCTTACCACTTCGCTTTTAACCTTCATTCTTTAATTTCAACCTTAACTCTTCACTTCTACTCTTCACTTTTAACCTTACCTCTTCACTGTCAACCTGAACTCTTCACTTTTAACCTCACCTCTTCACTTTTAACCTTAACTCTTCACTTTCAACCTAACTCTTCACTTTCAATCTTACCTCTCCTCTTTTAACCTTACCTTTTTCACTTTTAACCTTAGCTATTAACTTTTAACCTTACTTCACACTTTTAACCTTAACTCTTCACTTTTAACATTACCTCTTCACTTTTAAACTTTACTCTTCACTTTTAACCTTAACTCTTAAGTTTTAACCTTAAGTCTTCACTTTTAAGCTTACCTCTTCACTTTTACTCTTAACTATGAACTTTTAACCTTAACTCTTCACTTTTAACTTTACCTCTTCATTTTTAATCTTCCCTCTTCAATTTTAACCTTATCTCTCCACTTCAAACCACAACTCTTCATTTTAACATTACTTCACTTTTAATCTTACCTGTTCACTTTTAACCTTAACTCTTCACTTTTAACCTTAACTCTTTGTATGAACTCATACACGGGCTTCAACTCCCATTCTATCAGTTGTAGAAGAGCAGGCCATCGTGTGTGTGTGTGTGTGTGTGTGTGTGTGTGTGTGTGTGTGTGTGTGTGTGTGTGACAGTGTGATCTCTCTCTCTCTCTCTCTCTCTCTCTCTCTCTCTCTCTCTCTCTCTCTCTCTCTCGCTCTGTTTCTCTCTCTCTCTCTCTCTCTCTCTCTCTCTCTCTCTCTCTCTCTCTCTCTCTCTCTCACACACACACACACACACACGCGCGCGCGCGCGCGCGCGTGCGCACGCACACACTTACCTTTAAATCGGAGTAGGCAACAAAAGAAAACCCAAAGACTCGAAATCTGCACACAAAAACGAAATAAGTATTGACGTTCACATTTGCCCCTTTCTGTTGCTTATCCCATCATTTACTAAAAGAATAGAAAGCAGGCTAAATGAAAGGAAAGTGGTTTAGACTGTATCAAGGCATTATCAGAGCAAAGAAAACAGATGGAATTCCACATAATTATAGGAAAACCGCAGTGACAAAAGGATACACGATAATAAAATGTGATATACTATCATGAAATACCAAACATTAGGCGATTTTTTTTTCCTCATGGTTTCTGTTATTATCTAATCAGTTATTCATTGCTGCGACATGATTTCACCTTTCCACAGTTGCTTTGCCTCTTTCGATTACATTGATGTAGATGATAGACATTTTTTGGTAAATTAGTTTTCCAGCTATTCCCATACAACATGAGATGATGAAGTGTTGCACTACACAATAAAATGCCAAACAGCAAACGAATTTTTATCTATGATTTTGTTCATTTGTCTAGTGAGTTTCTTACTGATTACTGCTACAGTTCACCTTTCCACAATAACTTCGTCTTTTTCACGTAAATGTACGTACATGATAGACATTTGAGGCGGTTTTTCTGCTGTTTTCCAGTTATTCTAATTTTGCTGTATTCTTTTTGTACACTGTTCAACATTCTCCCAGCTAACTCAGAGGGTCTTCATGCTGAGACAGACTTTACACTAACTTGACATTTGTCTGTTTTCTTTCTATTTAACCGAACTTACCTTTTGTGTGTGCTCGTAATGTACTTCCATTTCATAGTATACCCATGTCCTTCTTTCTTTCGTTCTTTCTTTTACTTTCATTTTCTTTCTTTCTTTTTTTTTTTTTCTTTCTGTCTTTTTCCTTCCTTATTTTATTTTCATTTCATTTCTGTCTTTCTTTCTTTTCTTGTTTGCCTTTTTCTTTTCTTTTACTTTTTTGTTTTTGTTTTTCTTTTTCCTTGCTTTTCAATTTACCTCGAGCATTTCAACGACTCGCCAACTGCGTCTATATATAGGGGGTTTTTTGTGTGTTTTTTTTTTTTTTTTCTTTTCATTTCTTAAACTGTCTTGCAGCTTACCCAGAGTGATCCCATGGTATCCTTGACTCGTCGAAATTCCGACGCTACTTCACCGAGTAGAGAGAAGACCAGCAAAAGCAGAAATGGCAGCGCTTCCAACACTGCCACTCTCTGGTATTCTACTATTATGCCGAAGTCCTCCGCGTTCTCTTGAAGTGAAGTTGTTGCCTCTCGGTCCTAAAAGTTCTGGAGTGAAGTTGTGGCCCGTTCTTCCTTCAAGTTCTGGAGAGGAGTTGTCTTCCCTTTTCTCTGATCGTTCTGTAGTTGGGTCGTCGGTCTCGTCACATCTACAGTTCTGAAGAAAAAAAAAAATAAGGGTTTTATCCCCTTGGAAGTTGAGTTGTAGGCCTTTCTCAGGGGTGATGAACCTGTCGCTCCTTCTCTGTCAGCGTCACAACCTTGAATGCACTCACCGCAGACCAGCAATCGAAAAAAAAAAAAAAAAGTACCGTGGGCGGTGAATGTGAAGCGAAGATTGTACCTCGCCTTTTAATGTTGACCCCGGGCAACATTTGTGAAACATTCGATGCACCGGGGGCCGGAATAGCTCAATTGGTAGAGCTCAGGACTCGTAATCCAAGGGTTGCGGGTTCAAATCTCCGCCGGGGCCGTTTCGGTGCAGGGGGATTTTTCCCTCGGAGTTAACATTAGTTCTGATTCCATTTCTCATAGAGTCCTTCGAATGAGACTACAAACAAAGGTTCCGTGTGTGAACGGCACGCATAACATCTTGCACAAACGTAAAATCCCATCACCAACTTTCGGAAAAGAAGGCCAGTTTAGCCGTTGGTATGGATGACACGTTACACTTAACATGCACCTTCCCCGAAGATGGAGTATGGCTGCCTTAATGGCAGGATAGAAAAAAAAGTCACGCACACAAAACTCCATTCCCTTTGTTGTGTAAATGGGATTAACGCTTGTCTGTCCATATAGGGAGTGTCCTCAGGAGTATCAGCGTGCGTACGCAGATGACGAAGATTCGATGCACCTTCAGTGATACCGCTCTCACTTCCCGCTCCCTACCTTGTCGTCTCTGCTCTTTTCCCCTGACGGTGAACTTCGAATTCTAGTTGAGTAACGATGACGAAGAAGCACCCCCCCCCCCCCCCCCCACACACACACACACACACACACTGTAGGATTTTATAAAGATCTCGCTCCATTTTTTGTTGTTGTTGTTGTTTTGATTTATCGTGCCCCACCCCCTCCCTTCCCCACTTCCCCACATCACCCTCTCTCATGATAGAATAGATCAGGTGGGTTGGCTAATAGTCTGATCGCGATCTCATTTTACCTGCAAGAAATTTGTCAATATTCTGCCATATTCAGTCATTGTAGCGTATATGGACTAGTCCGCACGCAGTGACGCCTCCTCGATGAAACTGAAACTGAAACTGCGGTTGTTATGAATGGGTGCAGAATTTCTATTTCTGGTGCTTGTTGCTCTTGCTGCTGGTATTTTTGTTTTGTTTGTTTTTTGTTTTTGGTTATCGTTGATCGCTTGTTTATCTTCCCTTTTTTTCCCTTGGGGGAAAGGGGTGGGGATGTTACTGCAGTGATAGCCGTAGAGCGATTCCTGTGTTGCTGGCGGGACTATTATAAACCTGACATTTAAAATGTCCGTATGCAAGAAAGGAGAAGTACTTTCGCTAGTTAGAATCCCGCGGCGTATCTTGAAGGCAGTCACCATGTCCTGATGATCGGGTCCTGATGATCTCTATCTGTCGCATGCTCCCGGGTTGACTTTCAGTTCGCTGCACTTGGCTGAAAAGAAAGTGAATACATCATTCCAAAAACACAGTATGAAAAATGTATACATGCATATTTTGTAAAATGTGCATGTAAAATAACATTGCAGAATGGCCAGCAAATAACCTCATTCCTTGTGGTGACAAAAAGTATTATTTGCCCAGTCGCAAGATCACAT
>JADBJO010003775.1:77911-87911 GCA_016801955.1 Conus betulinus
GAGTGGCGCTGACAATCTGGGGCTGCCAATCCGCCAGAGCGGCTTCCGAGTGGACCCCTGCCTTTTTCTTTTTCTCTTTCCCCCACCATTCTTCACAAGAGGGTTTAGTGTAGGCCCAACCTCCGGTACAGCGTGATGACTATCCAATGCGAGTTCAACTCGCGATGATCTCAGCTTCCTCTCGTGGGAGGGGAGGGGAGGGGGGTGGGAGGATGTGAGACGACCGCCTTGGTATTGTACGAACACGAGGTGGCGAGCGTTCGGGGCCGCGGGGTGTGTATGGGTATTCTTTCCATAGGCGAAACTCTTACGCGTGAACTCAATAGGCTTGTCAGCCAACGACTCGGTGGGGGTGGGTCCTTGGACACGTTACCCAAAGGTCAGGAGGGGCGGAGCGTCACTCGGCCAATTAACTGGCTGCGGACCCTGCGCCTGTGAATGGCTAATGACCCTGTCTGCCAGTGCTGGTTTTTTATTGGCTGGTGAAGCGCTCTCACGGAAACACCGCTCGCAGTTGTGTACTCGTCAAGTAAACAGCACTAGAAATTGGATTTCTGTTTGTTTAAGCCACTGCCGGGAGAGTGTTTAACAGTTGGAGTATACAGCACGATAAAGGCCAATGGAAACGGATTATTAAGTGCTCATCAATGGAGACAACACTTTTTTTTCTAATCAACAGAAATCAGCGCATTAAATGCTAGTTTGCTAAGTAATATGCTAAAACAATATGAAAATCATTTTAGAATGTTGTCAAAAAAACAAGACATACCGAAATGTTGTATTTTTACTATCAAGTTTTAGCAATATGTCTAATCCGCTGAAATGTTGAATTGCGAAGCACTTCGACTGCGATTTATACTAAACATAAAATGAAAGTTGAATCGACTCTTACTTTGAGAATATCTATCTTTAATTCAAAGCAAATAATTTGTCTCCAGTTGAATTAAATGATATCATCTTTCTTGAAAAACGGAAAAGCGCTCAGCAATATCAAATTATTATCATTATGTTATATTATTCATTATTAATATTATCATTGTTATCATTGTTGTGAAACGGTATACTCGGATGCAAACAATGATTAAAACAATAGGCTAGACTTTTCCCCTGGTCTTTTTTACTTTTTGTTCTACCAAAGTTTTTTGAACGCCTCTTTCATATTAATTTACTCCAGACAAACCAAAGTTCCTAAGCTTGCTTCCAAGGGGAAAAAAAAATCCATGCGGTGTCAGAAATTCACTAAATAAACAAACAGAAGACTTTCAACCAGGACCGGGAGCGACAGACACTCTCCGCCAGGATGGATTCGCCCTGCAGCGAAGACCGCTACTCCGATTACTTCCAGCTGGACAGTGACAGAGAAAACGTGGACATCAGCACTCTCCCTGACCTCCAACAACAGCCGCAACCTCATCATTACCATCACCTCGACCAGCACCCCCCACACCGTTCTCCAGCCACCCCCAGGACTCCGGCCAAAGAGGCACGAAGATTCTGTCCCTCCCTGTCACGGTTCTCAGGATGCCCCCAGCCCAGAAGATTCGTCGACTTCTTCCCTTCAGATCCACCTGAAGAAGATGCGGAGTTTCTTCCATCCTGCGCTTTCATGTATGCAACGTACTCAGAAAACCCTCCTGGCTGTATGGACGATTCCTTCAACGACCGGAATCCGACGTCTTGCTGCTCCAGAGAGTCCCGAGTACAGGTTGGCTGATCCTCCCTGTTCCGTCAACCAGTCCTCCCCCTCCATGCGACTGTCGGAGCTCCCGAGCTCCAGGTCATCAGACCAGATGTTGCCCGCCAGGTTCCTGGACCACCCCCTTCCCAGCAGACTGGTCGTGCACCAGGGAAGCCTGCCCACAAGTCTGGACGAGCCATCTTCTCTACGTTTCTCCGACCAGCCCCCATCCTGTTTCAGGACGGACGATCGGGCAATGAGATCCTCGGAGTCCCAGACTGGGGGTAACTCGCAGTCGTCGACCACCTGCCCGATGTCGGAAGAACCGTCGTGTATGAGGATATCGGAGCAGGCTTCGGCGGCTGCCTTGAGGGGGGCGTTCAGTCACGGGGATTGCGTGCATGAGGATTCGGCCCCGGTGGGGAACCTGGAGCACGGGTTTGGGGGTGTGCAGGTCCAGGCCACTGGTGGAGGCCAGTCCCAGCTGTCTCACGGCAACACCCAGCACATTCTGCCGCCCCACTGCCCGCCGCTTGACCAGGACTGCAGTCAGGTCAGCTGATCGTGCTCTTTACGCGTTTTTGTTCTGTTTATTTTATTTAAACAGTAAACAAGTAGGGTCACCGTTGCTCCCATAAGAAAACCTAACACAGAGTAAGTTTTACTGTTTATTGTTTATTGTTTACTAAAAGTTACTCTGTGTTAGGTTTTTCCTATGGGAGCAACGGTTACTCTACTTGTTTACTGTTCGTTGTTTACTAAAAGTTACTTTGTGTTAGGTTTTCTTATGGGAGCAACGGTTACCCTACTTGTTTACTGTTTATATGGTTACTGTTCCCTGCCTCATTTCATTTTTAATTTAATTTTTCATTGATTGAATATGAGAGAGAGAACTTTTTTTTTTTTTTTTTTTTTTTTGGTGGGGGGGGAGTCGATTGAGAGAAAGAGAAGAGGAGGAGTAGGTGGGAGAGAGAGGGTGGACGAGGAGAAAGGGGTGGAGGAGGCGAGAGAGAGATAGAGAGGAGGAGGAGGGAGGTTGAGGGAGGGAGGGAGAGAGAGAGGGTGAAGGAGGAGGACAGAGCGCGCGCGCAGGCACACACACATACACATACTGTGTGTGTGTGTGTGAGAGAGAGAGAGAGAGAGAGAGAGAGAGAGAGAGAGAGAGTATTTACTCTGTGCAGATTAGGAATCAGATTCAGTTATATGAAACGGTGAGGGAAGAAGAGAAGGGGGGGGGGGGGGCTGCAAAAATGAGCTTTAATTGTCCTCCTCAAGTGGGGGGCATAAAGACACAGGAGGTGAAGTAAACAAACATGCCATTTTTGCCTGGCCGAGGCTGGGGGTGGGGATGGAGGAGGGGGTGTCCAAAAGTCCTGACCACCACCACCACCACCACCCTTGTCTTCCTCCCTCTCACCCTGCAGTAAGGTCAAAGCCCCATAAGAATAGGTGAGAGTGTGTTGCAGGTGTCACAGTTAGCACTGAAACCAAACAACACACAAGCCATCACCGTCATAACCGCAACAGAAATCATGGGTGAAAGTGTTCGTCGTCTCTGTGTAAACATTACATAGATAGATGTTAATACGTGTATGGAGTATTGTTCCTTCAACTGGTAGTTCTACGTAACACTGAGGTTTTGTGTTTGGTTGCTTGGTCGGTTGGTTGGTTTTTTGTTCTCTCTCTCTCTCTCTCTCTCTCTCTCTCTCTCTCTCTCTCTCTCTCTCTCTCTCTCTCTCTCTCCTGTTTCTGTGGGAGTAATTTCATTCTTTGGTTATTTCCCTTTCTCTGCCCCCCCTTTCGTCGCCCCGTTCCTACCTTCTCCCCCCCCCCCCCCCCCTCTCTCTCTCTCTCTCTCTCGCTCTCCTCCTGTTAGTCTTTTTTTCTCTCTCTCCCCCATCCACATCCACACCCCTCAGTCTCTTTATCCTATCCGAGGCTCTCTTGTTCTTTGTTCTCTTCCTCTTTTTATCGTTCTTACTCTCCCTCCCTTTGTCACTCGGTCTTTGGTTTTTTTCTCTTTTTTTTTTCTTCTGTTTTCACTCATTCTGAGGTAACTCACCCCATCCCCCCCCCCCCCCCCCCCCCCCCCTGTTCTCTTTTTTTGAACCCTCCCCCCTCTCTCTTCCTCTCTGCCCTCCTCTCTCTTTCGTCTTTTTTTTTTGCCCCCCCCCCCCCCCCTCTCTCTCTCTCTCTCTCTCTCTCTGATTTTAAAGCACAATTTATTTCTGAATTCAAGGATCGTTTAATTTGTACTTATAAACAAAACTAGCATGCTGGCATAGGTGGAATGATAAATACGACTAGTTCCTCTCATTTAAAAGTAATCTCGAAGGAAGCAGAGAAATATTTTAAAATCATAACGCATAAATGGCATACATATAGTTTAGCAAAATATCGAACCAGAACGCTCGGTATTAACGCAAACCAAAGCTGGTTCGAGAAATCGAATTATAGATTTTGTCATATGTGTAGAGAAAGAGACAGTGTTGAGAAAGAAATACATTTTGTGTCTGATTGTCCCGCATATGCCAATATCCGCAGAGGTTGTAAAATTTTCAGTGAATCAGTTGCTCAAAGAAGAGATTTAACAGCGATTTTATCAAGCGGAAACGAGAACACCATAATAGAATTTGCGAAGAATACCGCAGAAGCTAGCACTTTTCGTACAAAGAATATAGCGAATGAAAAAGATAATCACTTACCGTAACCTATGTCAATGGTAAATTGTGTGTGCACACGGGCTCACGCGCGCGCGCGCGCGCGCGCGCGTGTGTGTGTGTGTGTGTGTGCATGCGAGGAGGGGGTGGGGGTGGGGGTTGTGTGGATGGATGGGTGCTTGATTCGTTAATCCTTTTTGTAAGTTAAATGTATGGTGAGTTTGTAACACCACAAGGGAAGTTTTCTGCATTTGTTTCCTTTTTAGTCGCTGTTGCTGAATACGACCTATGATACCCCCTTGCCAACAGGGCCTTTTGCTAATGACAATAAAATTGTGTCAGTGTCTCTCTCTCTCTCTCTCTCTCTCTCTCTCTCTCTCTCTCTCTCTCTCTCTCTCTCATGTTTTTTCGTTTTCTTTCTCTTCTTCTCTTTCTTCTTTTTCTTTTTTCTTCTTCTTTTCTTCTCTCTCTCTCTCTCTCTCTCTCTCTCTCTCTCTCTCTCTCTCTCTCTCTCTCTCTCTCTCTCTCTCCTCCACCCCCAACCTAACGCCCCCCCCCCCCCCCCCTTACATGTCTTTCTGTCTATTCTTTTTCATGTTAACTGCCTAACTTTGTAAACGGACATAGGCCCAACAAACATCGGCAGATACATCTTATCTAACAGTCTAAATAAAAAGCGAAAGCTTGGTTTTTCCAATGTAAGGCAGATAACCTTATCTAGCAGTCTAAATAAAAGCAAAAACTTGGTTTTCCAATGTAAGGCAGATACATCTTATCTAGCAGTCCAAATAAAAGCGAAAGCTTGGTTTTCCAGTGTAAGGCAGATACATCTCATCTAGCAGTCTAAATAAAAGCGAAAGCTTGGTTTTTCAATGCAAGGAGAATGCTAGGTGGAGTGGCAAGTCTGGAGGCGTGCATGGCTGCTTTCTAACAATTCATTCAACTCCTTGGAGATCACAGTATAGCAGCCGCGGATCGCCTCTGTGCAGGCTACTGGACAATTGCAAGACCTCAGGACAACTGCACACATGGCCCAACAGCTCGTATGCACAATTTCTGGATCGGCGTGAGTTAACCCCAAACACACACACACACACACACACACACACACACACACACACACACACACACCCTGCCTCCCCCAAATACCTGATATCTTGTGGTTGGGTGAGAGTTTTGCACACAACATGGTTGATTTCACGTTCGTTCTTCCTGGCGAGTCAAACTAATCATAAGAGGGACTGGTAACATGAAAGCAAAGGATGGAGGATACAGACGATTTGACCCCAGAGACAACCGAGCGTGACCACACACAGACGTTGTGTTTTAAGTCGGTGCACGTGACCAACCAGCAGTTGCTTGAAAAATAAATAAAACATTTTCCTGTGTTCTGCAGTCAACAAGTGCCAAATTTCTCACGGAACTATCTTAGAATCGGTCGGGCCAATGGCGATTACATCGCGTGAGGCCTGTTACACGGATGTGTAGTTCACGGGCACAGTTTGCCAGAGCAATTGCACATAACAGGACCATGTGTGCAATTGTCACATGACTGTGTCCAAACGTCCTTCAGTGTTGTGGTGTAAGCCGCTCAGCTGTTCACTTCACACACACACACTCTCTCTCTCTCTCTCTCTCTCTCTCTCTCTCTCTCTCTCTCTCTCGCACGCGCACACACATACACATACACGCGTACACACACACATACACACGCAAACGCGTGCGTGCGCGCGCGCACTTGCTGGTATGTGCAAATGTCACTCAATAGTATCAACAACAAAAAAAAAGAAAAGTAGAATACAACAGAAATTGTAGTTGGTTTGGGGTTCATTTGCAAGCAGCCTATCGATCATTGGCTGTGTACTCGTTCTTTGTTTTCACGGACCTAAACGTTATTTGTTTTTGCCTGAAGAAGACCCAAGAGGTCGAAATGCATTGTGTCTTGTCCTGTTCTTTGTCTATGTCCTTGGCGGTAACTAACCCCCCCGCTCTTTTTAAATTTTGCTTCAGTTTCCGCCCTCAGTCACTCCGTTTTGAAACTTTACTGTTTAGGAATTATCCCGCCGAACAAAAGGGACAAATTACAAGACAAAACATAAAATGAATCCAAAGCTAGCCATGATAATCCTGTGTATTATTTGACGGTTTGTTTGTTTTGATTTTTTTATGTACGTGCTTGTGAACAACAGACTCTAGATTGTTTAACCTCTCTCTCTCCCTCCCTCTCTCTCTCTCTCTCTCTCTCTCTCTCTCTCTCTCTCTCTCTCTCTCTCTCTCAAAAAGACATTGGAAGACTTGGCGCTGACAAAAACTTTATCCTCAAATAATACAAGCGAAATATCTTTGTGTGTGTATGTGTCTTTTTGGATCTCTTTCGCTGCATTATTGTTTTATTATATAGATAAAACAAAAATAGTTCATGGTCATCTTCTGTTGTCGCCCGATTAATTTACTGATGACTAAAAAAAGATATACTATGAATCGAGATCAATAAATCTATTAAAATGATTTACCGTAAAATGTGATCAACAATTCGATCAATGTAGAAATTACACAATTGTTTTATTGATTGATTTAATCATTTTGTTATTATTCTTGTTTTATTTTGTGTTTTGGGCAAATGAACAGTTAAAGAAAAAAAAAATCTCGATCCCGAAAAAAAAAAATTGTCAGAAGTGGGATTCGAACCCACGCCCACATTCGTGGACCAGAACACTCCCCGCCCACTGGGCGGAAGACAGCAGTCTTGAGTCTGGCGCCTTAGACCACTCGGCCATCCTGACATCTGGCGATATGTCCACGATTTTACTAACTTACACCTGACAACATTTTCGTCAGTGTGATTTTTTTAGGAAAATGTTTGATTACACTATATGTATATCAGTTTACAGCTGTATGACACAAATCGGCTGGAACCTATTAGTTGTTGTTGCTTATTGTTGATGTTGTTCTTGTTCTTGCTGTTGTCGTCGTCGACGTCGACGTCCTAATCATCATCATCACCACCATCATCACCGTCATCATTGTTCTTTTTCCTCTAATCATCATCATCATCATTATTATTATTATTATTATTATTATTATTGTTATCATTGATAGTAATAGTACTACTGTTATCATTATTATTATTATTATTATTATTATTATTATTATCATCATCATCATTATTATCATTATTATTATTGTTATTGGTGATGGTGGTGTTCTTGGTCTTATCATTAGTATTATTATCATTATTGTTGTTCTTGTTCTTGTTGTTGTTGTCATCATTGTCATTTCGATATCACTGGGGAACATTTTTTTTAATATACAATGACAAAGTTCGAGGAGAAATTTGATTCAACATAGAAAGTCAATCAAAAAGGAAAAAAAAAAAAGCCAGTGACTTAAATGCGGCATTTCGACGCAAATACGTTTTTGATTTAACCAATAATGTGTTACTCTCTCTCTCTCTCTCTCCTCTCTCTCTCTCCATCTTCTCTCGCTCTCTCTCTCTCTCTCTCTCTCTCTCTCATAATGCTCTCCTCTCTCTATTCTCTTCTCTCCTCTCTCTTCTCTCTCTCTCTCTCTCTCTCTCTATCTCTCTCTCTCTCTCATATGATTGTTGATATAGTTATTGTTGATGTTAGCTAATTTGACTCGAAATGTTTTGTTCTTAATAATACATTTTTTTAATTTATTTCTTTATTGGTTCATTCATTCATTTATTTATTAATGTTTTAAAAAAAAGATGCGCATGGACCGAAGTAGGGCCTACTGTGAGGCATGTAAAGAGGCCGGTTTTTGTTTTCTGCTTTCGTTTTGTTCTTTCAACTTTTATTTCAGTTGCCAGATTCATTTCAGTTAGTTAGTTAGTTTCTTAGCTATATAGTTAATTCTATCTATTCATTTACTTAGTTAATTATTGTTATCATAATTATTATTACTACTATTATTATTATCATTATTACTGTTGTTTTTACTATCACATATCATCATCATCATCATCATTGTCATTTTTGTTACTATGGTTATTATTATTAATGTTATTATTATTGCTATTACTATCATCATCATCATCATTATTAACATTATTGTAATTATCATTATAATTATTATTATCATTATTATCATTTTGTTGTTGTTGTTATCTATTTATTTATTCATTATTTTTTTTAGCTCGCTCAGAATCTCAGTTTAATTTGTGTTCCCTGTGCTTACTTGTACTGGAATCGTCAAATCAAGCTCGGTTTGACAGAAGTCCATCGAGAAAAAAAAAAAAAAAAAAAAAAAAAGCCTAAAGATGAAAGTCGAAATGCAGACAACGACAGACTGAATCTACATCACCTCAGTTCTAAGTGTCTCAATAATCACTGTTGTTGTATTGTGAATTATCATTATCATTGCTATTGTTATGGTCATCATTAATATTATTATCATCGTCGTTGTTGTCGTCGTCATCATCATCATTAACATCATTCTCATCGATCAATAATAGCTATGTAATGTTCTGAATAGCCATTCTCCACAAATAATCAAATGTGCACACACACACACACACACACACACACACACACACACACACCGTGCGCACGCACACACGCACACACCGACGTACGCGCACACACACACACACACACACACACACACACGTGCGTGTTCGCCCATATACACAGGTATACACACAAATGTGTACCGACAATAGTACACATGCCTGCAGGCAAGGGGACACTCATTTCCTTGCACAATGCGAACACACACGCACGCACACTCTGGGCTAATTGGTGCTCACAAATGGGTCTTTCCACTCACGCAGACACACACACACACGCACATACGCACATACGCACGCACGCACGTTAGAATGATATTTCTCTTTTCAACTTTCCAAAATTGATAGTATCATTATTACATGTATGGTTTTAGCACGCTACCAATGTTACAGGTGTTCACATTACTTAATCTATCGAAATTGTCAGCAAGTATTTTTCAAGACTGGGATCATAACCATCTGTAAGAAGCTTGCAATAACATCCAGGATCACGCCAATGGCAATTTCGTATTTTGTTTTGAACGTTTGCCTTGTGTTCTCTGTTTGTTTGTTTGTTTGTTTGTTTGTTTGTTTTTTTCTGTTGTTTTGTTTGTTTCTTTGTTTTGTTTTCCTTTTCTTTTTGAGCAAACGTTTATAATCCTTATAACCTCTGTTTCTATGGTTTTTCATATAAATAACATCGAGCGCTTTATGTCTTCATATACATGTCGACATGTTCAACGCTTGTTTCTACATTCTTTTGTCAAACCACTACACCTGTCAGTTTTCTGACATTTCTACTTCGTCTTATAAGCCAATGGTTCCCTCTTCAGCGTTGGTTTCCTTGGCTACATCGTAAAGAAAAGTGGTTTAGTTCGTTACCATTAGTATGGGGAGAGAGAGAGAGAGAGAGAGAGGGAGGGAGGGGAGGGAGAGGGAGAGAGAGAGAGAGAGAGTTGGGCGGTGGGGGGATGGGGAGGGGCGGGGGTCAGACTACTTTGAAATGGTTGAAATAATAAATGAGACCACACAAGCACACGCACACGCATATGCGCGCGCGCACACACACACACACACACACGCGCGCGCGCGAGCGCGCACACACACTCATACACAAATAGCATTTGGCATACGCACACACGCACACAG
>JADBJO010003775.1:92911-107911 GCA_016801955.1 Conus betulinus
TTCTAATGAACATGGACACTGTGAAGTCACTGTTGCAAATTAATACATATAACTACGAAGCGCTTATGTATTCATGGAATGTTTAAGCTTTCTTACACACACGCACACACACACACACACACACACACACACACACACACACAAATGCTGACGATTCGCATTTTTCCAATATCCTATTAAAACAATATATGGGAAGTAACTCTTCTCGTCCTTGCCAGATATTACTTCCCCTAGTTCAAAGGGCGTGTCCAGGGTTCGTTCCCTTTTGGTGGAGATCTGAGCTTTCTTCGTACACTTTTGTCGTTTATTTGGCTGTTTACCTTTAAAACCTTTGTGTGTTCATCACCCTGTCATTCATTTTCGTACGATTTAGATTGGCATATGAAAGAGTCCACTTACTGATAAGTTTGTGGACTGATGATGGATTAGTGATTGGGTTGACAGATTTACTGATTGATCAATTGATTGAGTAGTTCATTGATTAAATAACTGACTGATTGTTTGATCATTTGTATGCTCAATTGACTAGCAATAACTGACTGATTGTTTGATCTTTTGTATACTCAGTCGATCAGCTGACTGATTCTTTAATTGATTGAATGCTGAACAGTTAAGTAGTCGGGGAAAACAAGTGCAGGCTAACAATTCTTCCATTATTATAGAAATGACCTTGCAAAGATTTAAAAGAAAAAAAAATTGCAGATTGAAGAAATGGGAACATAGAATTAAGAAAATATATTATAAATATGAAAACACTTCACTAACTGCATGAGGGAACCATCGTAATCCCTATTGTCAATCATTAACTGATTGATTCATTCATTGTTTGGTGGATTCGTTTCATGAATTGATTGATGGCACGATCGATTGACTGATTGATCCGTTGTGTCAACAGTTCCAGCCACACCAGAACCACAATGATTTACAGAACGGTGGGTACCCCCCAGTCCCTCTGTCTCCTTCCTCCGGGGAGCAGCAGCATTACCCGCTATCTGTTAACGGCGGACCTGGACTGGGACTGCTATCCGCATCAGGTATACCCATTACATTAAGCGGAATACATATTCTGGTTTGGGTTGTAATCAAAGGGACGCAAATGCTCGCTCTGTGTGTGTGTGTGTGTGTGTGTGTGTGTGTGTGTGTGTGTGTTATTTTCAGGTGTGGCAATCCTTCTAAATTGCTGATTGAGATAAGAAAAAGCGGATGTATCATTTGAGGATTAAAAAAAAAAAAAAAAAAAAAAAAAAAAAACCCGCTTCGAAAAATGTCGAATAAATTTAGTAAGTTGCTAAAGAACATTCTAATGTCGCTTAAATAAAAGGTTTTAGCGTTGAAATTGCAAAGGCCCGTGAGTTTTGTGTCTTCTCGTAAACAATAGCTGGTTGAAAATGTATTTGAAAATATATGATCGACCCACGGTTTTACACACGTGTGTGTTCGCATGCTCCGCTGTACTCCATTAAAAGCTACGTTTCTCTCCGGCTCGTTTCGATTTTTGTTGTTACGATTCACATATCTCTCAATGCATATGGCTCGAAACTGCGCCCATTTTGGAGAAAGACAGGAGTAGTGAGACTGGGGGGGGACGACAGGAAAGGAGTGGAGGAGGGAGGGGGGGGGGGGGCTGCATCTTTTTGAAGGTTCAAGTAAAAGTTGCTGTTTACTAATTTCTTTAACCGCTGGTGTCATTAATTTGTCTGACTACATTTGTTATACGTATATACAAAACCAGACCTCCCTATGGGTCCTTGAATACTCGGAGCATAAGGCTAACTTTTTTGTTTGTTGCTGATTAACTGTATTCATTTATTTCGGACTACTTCTTTGTTCCTGGTGGTAATTTTCGAATTTTTTTTTCTCCATTTTTTTAATGCTGTATTAGCTTCCTTGGAATGCTACTGGCTGAACATATTTTTTCTTATGATGGTGAAAATACCATTGACTTTTTTAATTTTCATCATTAAACGCTTAGAGGCAAAGGGACGTTGTTCGTAGTATACAAATAGGTAATAGACCCATTAACCAGTGTGCCTTACCCACCGCACATGGTCGAACTGTGTCAAGAAGGACGAAGTGGTCAGGTGACAGTAGACACCTAAGGTAGTAGGGGTTCGGACCTTCCCCGATGAGAGGGGGGAGGGACGTAACCACTAGGACCTCGGTGCATCGAGTGGGCGCTACATACTCAGTCAGCTGAGGTCGCTTGTAAACAGTAATTGAAGAGCAGGAGTCTTGGGCTCGTTCAGATGGTATTGCCGTGGGGCACTGAGCTGGTTCTATTGTCAGGCTGGTTGAATGCGCGTGGACGTTGTTGTTGTAGCTCTCTCTAAGATAATTACCGTGTTAAGTGACCCCCGAAGTCGGCGGGAATTTTCGATGTCCATTTGGTGCCAGTGTTTGTTTGCTAACCATTAGGTAGGGACGTGTGTAAATGCTCATGTGTAGAAGAATGTAGCGAATGGAGAATTCAGGGTACTTGTGAACAGGGGGTTGAGAAGCAGCATGGACAAAGGCATGTCCCGAAGGGGGATCCTTTGTTTGCACCCCTATATAAACTGAGGGAAGACAACGAAGGGAGAGAAGAACACCAGAGAGAGAGAGAGAGAGAGAGGAGAGAGAGAGAGAGAGAGAAGGGAGGAGAGTGAGCAGGACGGACTAGGGTCAAGAGAAACGTGGTCTGGGGAGATAGAAGAGACAGCAAAGTCTTAGGGTTAAAGACAAGCTGGAAGAGAAGAAACCTAAGTTTGAAACCCAGAGGTGGGTGAAGACAGACAAACTGAATTTGAACCCAGAGGTGGGTGAAAGAGACGAAGAAGAAGAGTTCTACGTCGAGATCCCAGAGACGGCCACGAGGACCCAGTCCTGATACCTGGAGCCAGTCAACCAAGGGCTTCACCATCAAGCAGTGCTGAAGAAGAAGACGTGAAGAGACTTTTTCAAGAACTGTGGTGTGGTGTGAAAGCGTGGTTGTGTGTGTGAAAACCTGGCCAGGTAAGAAGTCATTTTTATTAACCCGGGATTAGGAAGTATTGATCTTTTATGTGTTGATTTTGTTCATTTTGTGTAATTGGATTTTTTCATGTTTGATTATAAGTAGCATAGAAATTGTATTTCTTGTTCCCAGTCGTGTTAGGAGAGAAACGAATGCGTGACATCCCATTCCCAGAGAGAGGTGAATGTGTTTGGTGGCGCATGAGTGTGCATATGCGTGTATGAGTGCAGAGATAACCTTGGTGTGTTACCTGACTAATAATACACCTACTGATTGATATAGTTGCTGTCTTCTTCGGTCATGATTCTGCAAATGAATGGATGAAAAGTAAAAGATCGTAGATTCTATAATGCGCCGGTGCTCTCGTGCAATATTTTCATAGTGTGTGTGTGTGTGTGTGTGTGTGTGTGTGTGTGTGTGTGTGTGTGTGTGTGCGTGCGTGCGTGCGTGCGTGCGTGTGTGTGTATGTGTGTGTGTGTGTGTGTGTGTGTGTGTGTGTGTGTGTGTGTGTGATACGCACACTTTCCTCCGTAGATTATGGTTCATTTTGCTCATTTTCGTTTGCTCATTTTGCTCCTGTCCGTTTGTATCTTAGATAACTACTCATCCGTCCGTCTATCTATCTGTTTCTGTCTTTCTCTGTGTCCGTCTGTCTGTCCCTGTGTGTGTGTGTGTGTGTGTGTGTGTGTGTGTGTGTGTGTGTGTGTGTGTGTGTGTGTGTGTTTCAGTTTAATGTTTATCCACATTTTGTGATATTAGAGAAGAAAGGTCCACACAAGCAACACTGCAGACTATGCAAAGGTAATGTGACAACAAACATTGAACAACAGCACCTCACCGCAGGTGACAACTGAAAGAGCTTGGAGTTAATGTCAACCAAAATCACAAACGAAAATGGCGTTACAAGCAGCCAAAAGCACTATCAAGGAGAAGCAGAAAAGGAAGATGGCTTGAGCAGCACCCAGACTTCCCACCAAGATGGATGCGTACCACCTGTTGCCTAGACCAGACCGAGTGAGCATTGTGAGACTGATGACAGGGCACTCCAGACTCAAATACCACACGTTCAGACAATTCCACATTGGTGGGTCTCCATATGGTACAGCCCCAATGACAGTGGAGCACTTCCTGCAGGACTGTCCCACACAGGAAAAGCTGAGGGCAGAGACCTGGCCTGCCAACACACCGATGAGGGAAAAGCTTTATGGATCACTGGAGGGCCTCTGCCGTACAGCAGCCTTCGTCAGTGCCTCTGAGGTTCCTGTCTGAGTGTGAACGAAGAAGAAGAAGAAGAAGAAGAAGAAGAAGAAGAAGAAGAAATGGTGTTATCAAAAAACCTCATCTATAAAAGACTCAGAAAAAGCAGGCTAGTTTTCTTTTTTTTCCAAATGCCTTCAATGAAAAAAGTATGTGATTTATATTTGATAGCCAGAATCACAGCGGACGCTTCCACAAAACTTTCTTTCAATAACGTTAAATTTCAATCCATAAGTCAAAGAAGCTATTGGCCAGACACTGGTAAATTATGACCATTGAACATTAGTTTAGAAAGGGTGGGGGTTAGTTTCCGCCGAGGACATTGACGAACAAAGTACACAAGACACTTGAAGAAGACCCAAGAGGTCGAAATGCATCGTGTCTTGTGTACTTTGTTCGTCAATGTCCTCGGCGGGAAACTAACCCCCACCCTTTCTAAACTTTGCTTCGTTCTCCGCCATCAGTCGCTCCATTTTGAAACATTGAACATTGTCAAACATCAGGCGTTGGTTTACTTTGTTAGCAGCATCAGCATTACTAGAATCTTCTTGCTTCTTTCTGACGTATTTTCACTGGACATTTTGTGGTCAACTGTGTGCTTCTATAAGAGATAATCGACTGTTCAAACTGCAAACATGATCTACGCGTTTTGATCCAGATTTTGCAAGACTGTCGAATATTTTAGTGTGTGTGTGTGTGTGTGTGTGTGTGTGTGTGTGTGTGTGTGTGAGGGAGAGAGAGAGAGAGAGAGAGAGAGAGAGAGAGAGAGAGAGAGAGTGTGTGTGTGTGTGTGTGTGTGTGTGTGATTTCGGTTTTTTTCGGTTGTTTGTTGTTGTTGTTGTTGTTCTTGCTTTTTGTTGTTGTTTTTTTTCTATTTTTTTTTTTTTGTGCGTTTTTTTTCTGTTTGTTTGTTTTTTTTTTTCTCTGTGTGCGTATGTTGTTTGTCTGTTTGTTTGTTTGTCTGCCTGCCTGTCTGACCTGCTGTCATCATCCTCACCATCCTCATCATCACCCTCATCATGCACTGCACGCATCCATTTCTGTCCTCATCTCCATCCTGCCCCCCACGTCCTGGCCTGATTCCTGTGGTCGCTCCTACACCTACCTGCCTGCGCGAGCAATGTCCCAGGACAAGGCAGCAGCCAGTTCCTGCCCATGGCCTCCTGCAGCCATCATCATCCTCACCATCCTCATCATCACCCTCATCATCATGACTCGCTACACCCTCAGTCCCCCGAACCCCCCGTCGTCCAGCGCTTCGCGGGCCAATGTGCGGGAGAGGAAGAGGATGATGAGCATCAACACCGGGGATGAGCTCAGGTGAGAGCACACGGGAGAGTGGGGAGAGAGGAGAGGGGATGAGAGAGAGGAGAGAGAGAGAGAGAGAGAGAGAGAGAGAGAGAGAGAGAGAGAGAGAGAGAGAGAGAGAGAAGCTTCGAAGAAGAAGAAGAAGAAGAAAGACAGACAGACAGAGAGGCAGGCAGACAGACAGACAGACAGAGAGGCAGCAGACAGACAGATAGACACACATAGACACACAGAAGGAGAGGGAGAGGTGCGTGTTTCATATGCACATAACTGAATGGGGCGAGGGAGTAGGGTGGGGGAGGGAGGGAGGGAGATAGAGAGAGAGAGAGAGAGAGAGAGAATAGAAGAAGAAGAAAAAAGAAAAGAAGACAGACATACAGACAGACAGAGAGGCAGACAGACAGACAGAGGGGCAGACAGACAGACACATAGAGAGAGAGAGGGAGACATGTATGTTCATACGAGCGAGGGGAAGGGGTGGGGGGGGGGGAGAGAGAGAGAGAGAGAGAGAGACAGACAGACAGACAGACAGACAGACAGACACAGACAGACAGACACAGACAGACAGACAGACAGACAGAAATGGAGTGGTATACGTTTTACGTTTTGTCATTCACAGTCTCCTTTGGTGACGTCGCCTGACTTTGTTTCAGTAATATGCAAATGTCAAGGATCGGTACAGAGTATGGCGTTTCGGTGGAGTATGGAAACACAATTACATCAAAAGTATGCATTAGAGTATCCGGAGAGGAGATGGGCCCCGCTCAGTTAATTTCCCATTGCGTATAGAATTACCGTGGCGAGAGTATATAAGACGCCATGGCGAAAGCTTGGACATGTCTGGAGTTGTACTGTGCTCACCTGGCCGCGGAACAGCAGTGAGCGAGGCTGCCGGATGCAAATGGTAGTTGGTTTACAGTAGCGGTTTTCGCCGGTGGGCTCTACAGTCGTTCGAGCTGGTACACCCACGGGAACGCTACATTGGAGGTTCTGTTGTGTCACATCCAGTAGTCATCAGACATGGCATCTGCCAGGGAGCACTTATGTGCCTTGGCGTCCTAATGGATGGCCATGTGCGTGCCTGCACCCTATGTGAACACAGCGCAGGCTTCCAGGGGTGGTGCAGGATTGCTCCCAGCTGGTTTGTTCGGCAGTGGAAGACTACTTCTCTAGTCCCCCCCTGCACCTTCTGGTATGTCTTTTTCTTTCTAGAATCAAACACAGAAGGACAGGCGGGAGCGCGCCCAGCGTGGCCAAGGTCGGACGAATCCTATATCAGTCCTCTGGTCCGGTACCTGCACCACCATAGAACTGCGACAGAATTGAATGTTTCCGTTTTGGGTCTGTGTTCTATCTTTTCACCAAGGATAGTTTAAATCGGATCAACAAGGTTTTGTTTTGCTTTTTATTTTGTTTTTGTTTTATGTTGCTTTGCTTTGCTCTTTTTCTGGAGGGGGAGGGGGGTTACCTAATCTTGCTGACGGATCCTGGATTTACTCTTCGATCCGGATCCGTACAAAGAATCGGTATACTAAAACATCACTGTTCCGTCCGTTGGTCACGTTCCATCTTTCTGCCAGTTTGGTTAAAACTGGTTGAGTGCTTTTCGCGTGATCGTGCTGACAGACAAGAAACACAACGCACAAACAACAAACCTACAGATGCGGATAAAAACATAACCTACCTGATGGAGGCCCACAGAAGCAGTACGGCTGTCTATGATTGTGTCTGTCAAGGCGCACCTGCGACCTTTTGGTTGTAAGATGATATGATGACAAAGGATGGCTTACGTTTGGCAGCTGATCAACGTGTATTTCAGAGAAACCAAACAAAACAAAACAAAAAGGGAGATGTCTTCAGACCTTGGCACTGTGTAATGAAAAAAGAACTCCTTCTTCAGATTCTAATATGTATTTCTTTAATTGTCTTACATTATTTTCTGATATACAAAAAAATTTCAATATTTTTTTTGATACAAGTTTAACATTGTTATCTTTGTAAAAACTTTTTTCATGTTTTTTTTTTTTTAAAACCCGTTGGTGTGTCATAACGTGGTCCGCCCATGTCAACAGAAGAACGCAGTACAGGGTGACAGCCGTTCGCTTCTCAGCTGACGAAATTCGGGGAATCGAGTTTCCCGATACACAAATTTGTATTCAAAAATCAACTAAAAGAAAATACACGGGAAAATCAAATAAAAAAGAGACGAGGAAGATGAAACAAGGAAGCAGACAGTTCGGACAACCTAATCTTTGGTTCATGAGCTTTTTTGCTTTTTTTCCCCCCTTTCCTTCGAGGTTAGCAGTTGTCACGAGCCATAATTACATGTTTACAAGCATCATAATTAAATATCTTGAGTGGGCCCTAGATTTTTTTATGCTTGACAAAGTTTTACAAAGAAACCGGAAAATTTGCAATATGCTAATTGGGTATTGGTGGGTTTTTTACTGTTCAATAATTAAATATCTTCATGCTGTTAGTTACCCGTTTTCCTACATCATAGCCACAACTTTTCAGAGTCATCCCATTTTACCGCCATGTTAGGTCCAGAGGCAAAGAATGGGGAGTAACAATGCGTACTGACAACATTTGTAAAAAAAAAAAAAAAAAAAAATCACCTATTTTTCCTGTTCATACAGTAGTTTATCACTTTGTAAACTGTTAATTCAAGTGTGAACGGTAATTTTGACAGTTTTTAATACACAACCAGATCATAATCAATGTTTCAGAAGCGTACTTTCTAGAATGGTACGCTTAATGGATGGAATGATGATTAGTTCATATGATAAATGAATCATTGTTAGCATGTTTTTCGTCTTTTTGCCCCTCTTTTGTTCGATTAACCCTTGTGCTTTGAGAAGATGATTCTGCAAAGATTTTAATACCCCGTTTTCTTTCCTGCTTTGATCACGTTTTAGAAATAAAGTGCACGGTTCAATCGATTATGGAGAGTGTTTGCCCAACTTCTGCTTTTCTTCCCTCGCTGCTGGTATGTAGGGCAGCTTCCTACTCTACCCCTCCCACCCCACCTACCCTCCCCTCCCCCCTCTCCCCCCATACCTTATATTTTGCACTATCATTTTTTTTTTCAGCAACAAACCCCAGATACGGTGTGTGGCAGTGACTTAATTAAAGCAAGAGAAGAAGAACAAAAATCAAACAGCAATTATCGTGTTAACAACAAACTTGTTTTTCGTCTGGAAACAGTAATTCTCATGTTTGTTTAAAATCAGTTTTAATGTAGTTACTGTGATTATCACAATCTTTCCTGCTTTTCATGTGAAAACAGTGAATTATCATTTACATACTGCTTTTCATGTGCAAACAATGATTATTACAGGTTTTTACACACTGCATTTCATGTGCACAGTTATTGTTACGGTTTTAACTGCTTTCCGTGAGTCGTACAGCAATCATTGTGGTTTTTATTGGTGTGTGTGTGTGTGTGTGTGTGTGTGTGTGTGTGTGTGTGTGTGTGTGTGTGTGTGTGTGGCTGGCTGGCTGGCTGTGTGTGTGTGTGTGTGTGTGTGTGTGCGTGTGTGTGTGTGTGTGTGTGTGTGTGTGTGTGTGGTGGCTGGCTGGCTGGCTGTCTGCAAACAGCAATCATCAAGGTTTTCGCTGTAAACAAGTGGAGTAGTCTCTGCTCCCATGAGGAAACCTAACACAGAGTAACTTTTATTCAAGACTGGCACAGCCTTTTAAACTTGAATAAAGTCAGACAAATACAAAGACGAACAATCTAATAGTGGGGGGGGGGGGGGGGGGGGGGGGGGGGGGGGGGGTGGGAACAAGTGCAGGCCAACAACTAAATTGTCTTCACAGTAATGACTTGGCAAACTTTGGAACTTTGGACTTAAAGGAGGGGGGGGGGGGGGGGGGGGGGGGGGGGGGGGGGGGGGGCAGGATTATGAAGATGTAAAAACTGGGAACTTGAAATTAAAAAAAATATATCAGATATGAAAACTCTTCACTGGCTGCATAAGGGAACCATCGCAAACCTCTTAAAGGCAGATATATTTGTATTGCCTGCTCCGAGGCCTTTCGTTGTTTGCTGTTCCCTGCCTCATTTCATTTCCAATTTCGTTTTGATTAAATCGAAGTTATTTGTATTTATTTGTTTCTGTCTGTCTTTGTGTTTGTTTTTTGATCTCCCTTGCATCCTTGGGTGGATCCTCAAGCGTAGGCTCAAAGATTGCCCCCTACATTTCATACTGTTTGCATAATATCTGTAGTTTTTCAGCAACATTTTTTCCTCCCCACACTTTCGTTTGGTTTCCTTTACTACTCTTCGCTGGCTGCTTCGGGGGTGCCATTGGATTCTTTTTTGCACCCTTGGTGGTGAGAACACCACGGTATTATGGACTGTGGTGTGTCTCTATTTGACGCCAGGAGCGCAGTTATACCCAGCCGTGTCTCCCTGATGAGTTCCGACCGGACGAAAAGCCTCGGAGCAGGCAATACAAATATATCTGCCTTTAAGAGGGAATGCGATGGTTCCCCTTATGCAGCCAGTGAAACGTTTTCGTATGTGATATGTTTTTTGATTTCAAGTTCCCAGTTTTCACACTCCCCCCCCCCCCCCCCCCCCCCCCCCCCCCCCCCCCCCCCCCCCCCCCCCCCCCCCCCCCCCCCCCCCCCCCCCCCCCCCCCCCCCCCCCCTCCCTGTAAGTCCAAAGTTTTGCCAAGTCATTACTGTGAAGACAATTTAGTTGTTGGCCTGCGCTTGTTTTTCCCCCCCCCCCCCCCCCCCAACACACACACACACACTACTAGATTGTTCGTCTTTGTATTCGTCTGACTTTATTCAAGTTTAAAAGGCTGTGCCAGTCTTGAATAAAAGTTACTCTGTGTTAGGTTTCCTTATGGGAGCAGAGACTACCCCACCATAGGCACATGCACTCTGTCACTCACATCGGGCCCGCACAAAGGTGACGGAAACCAATAACATTTCACAGAAAATAATCAACTTTTATTAACTTGACTCCGAGCCCCCACCCGTCACTACACAACACAATTATCTGTATCATACAACAATGTAAACACCATACAGACAATCTCATAAATCGCATCCCCTGTTCTTCAGTGATCCTTACTTAACCAGGAAAGACAATATTCACTATTACATTTGCACATTTATAAACTTAAGAACAAATAAAACGTCCATAACTTGCCAGCATTCCTTCCTTGGTTGACCGTCAGTTTCTCTCATCACATGTGCGACCACGAGCTGAAGCTGCCACACTGTTGTGTCCTCCCGATTGGCCAAATCCCAGTTGGGGGACACTGGCAACGTAGCTTTAGTCGCACCCTCACACCGAGTCTTCCGGACTCCACCGCACTCCGCCCTCTCCACGGAAAGGGCTCCTGTCAGCCTCTCCCACAGGTCTTCTCTGGCTGCAAACACCCCACCGTTGTCTGGCAGCTCCCTGTCTAGGCTCCAACAGGCTAACACGTCTTGCTGTCGACCGTCCCCACACGGGAGACAATTCTTCTCGTCGTCGGCTCCGAGGCTACAGCAACCTCCACTGTCTTACGTCCCCACCCAGGAGACAACGAGGCGACAGCAAACCTCTGCTTCTCGCTGTATTTTCTTGAGCCCTCAGCAAGACGGGCGAGTTCACTTTCCCGTAAGTGAGTCACACTTCCTGGGTTTTCCAGGCACCTTATATCCATTCTCAAACAAGAGAGAACTCGAGTTTTAACTGGTTCAACCAATGGAATCACTGGCACACACACATCACACGATTTGTACCAATAACTCCCAAAGTTTTTATTCCCACCAATGGAATCACTAGTCACCTACACACACACACACACACACACAACTGTTAGCACCAACAAGGACTTGGGTACCAAGTGGTTAATGCATAACCTCCTATTCAACTCATGTTCCATTCCCCAAAGCTACCCATTATACTAACAGCCTGGACTTCTCTACCAGCCAGGACTAATGCTTTAAGTGGTGACTACACCCTATAGACAACAAGGTGCAAACCACTCAATAGGCCGAAGCCTTCCATTCATTCCTCACAAGAAGAACGACGACTGAGTGGTCACTGTACTCTGCCTGCAGGCTGACGGTCGCCTACCCGTGACGGTCACCTGACACGATTGCCTCCCTTTTAGCCCGCCGGACAACCCAGTTAATAGCCAGTCTCATGGTGGACACTCTTCTCTATCCAGGACCGGGAGGTCGGCAACTACTTGTCGTTATCCTCGGACATGTGAAACACTTCCCCGTAACTCCCTCCTTCAGTAAACTACTCGGGGTATTCCCCCCTGGTGATGCCTGAATTCGCACACTTGAAGAACCCAAGGAACTTGCTCTCAACAACAGCAAAACTACCTTAATTTGCCTAAATGCTCGAGAACGTTTTTTTACTGTTTTACAGCAATTATCACGTCTTTTTTTTCTCTTTGTGCAAACAGTAATAATCATTTTTTGTTTACTGGATTGTGTGTGTGTGTGTGTGTGTGGGGGGGGGGGGGGGGGAGGGTGTGGGTACTTGCGTGCGCGCGGGGGCACGCACTACTGTGTGCGTGCGTGCACACACACACACACACACACACACACACACACACACACACACACACACACACACACAGAGCTGTTATCATAGTTTTACTGCTTTTCGTGTGCAAACTGCAATTATTATGTCTCTTACTATTTGTCGTGTCCAAACACCGATTATCATACTCTTTCACTGTTTTTATGCGCAAACCGCAATCCACATTTTTTTTTCCTTTTCTCATATGCAAACAATAAATACCACGGTTTTTTTTTTTAACCGTTTATTTCATATGCAAACACTATTTTTGCGCATTTTTTTTCCCCTTTATTACGTATGCCCAAACAGTAAATAAGAGGTTCTTACTGTTTCTGATAAGTGGACAATGAGTTAAACATTTTGACCGCTTTTCATGTAGAAATAGTTGGAACTGCGCCTTTTCACTGTTTTCCATGTACAAACAATCATTAACACTGTTTTGTTTCTCTTTTCGAGTGCAAGCAGTAAATGTCACGGCTTTTTTGTTTTTGTGATAAATTCGTTTGTTTTCTTTTATTTTCATAGCGATGGGGTAGGGGGGGTAGAAGTCTTATAATTTTAAGCGGTTTTTCACGCGCAAAAAATAATTACTAAAATGCTTATTGTCATTAATTAGCACGTTTTTCTCTTTTTCACGTATAAATTGTGTGTGTGTGTGTGTGTGCGTGTGCGTGTGCGTGAGTGTGTGTCAATACGCATTCTTGTTGGTAGGTTCTTATACTTATTGCAATATTTATCTTCTTATTGCTTTCATTTATGTTTTCTTTTAATCTTTCCTGCATTTGTAAGCGCTTGCGGCTTATGTCAGATTAAGGGCTATAGATAATAATAATAATAATAATAATGATATTAATGATAATAGTAGTAGTAGTAGCAGCAGTAGTAGTAGTAATAATAATAATAATAATAATAAAAGTAATAATTCTTCTTCTTCTTCTTCTTCTTCTTCTTCTTCTTATTATTATTATTATTATTATCATCATTATTATATTATCATTATTATTAAATTACCATTACATAATACAGCTTTTTGTTTCTGTGCAAACGGTGATAAGCTCCTTTGTTTCTTCAGTTCGTTATGGAGGGGAAGCCTGTCTTCTGGTTTTAAGCGGTTTTTTTTCACGTGCGAACAATAAATACCACAGTGTTTGTTGTTTTCATGTGCAAACATTACTTATCACCTTTTTTTTTTTTAAGTTATTTTATATTCTTACATACTGTTTTTCTTTTTTTTTTTCACGTGCACACAACAGCTGTCATGATCTACTTTCAAGAGCGGAGTCGAGGAGACAAGTTAGGACTGGGGGGAGAAAGGGGGGAGGGGGGTGGAAGACGAATATTCATCGGGAATTTTCATGAAATCTCTCTCTCTCTCTCTCTCTCTCTCTCTCTCTCTCTCTCTCTCTCTCTCTCTGCTTTGCTCTGCTCAAATTCCTACCAGCCATATCCCAACCCCCAACCCCTCCCTGTACTCCTCCTCATCCCCTCCCTCCCACCCCCACCCCCATCCTTGTTCAACACCCTCCACGTCACACACACACACACACACACACACACACACACACACACACACACATGTGAAAAGACGTAAAAACTGAACTACTACTACTACTACTACACACGCACATACACGCTCTATTTCTCTCTCTCTCTCTCTCTCTCTCTCTCTCTCTCTCTCTCTCCCCTGCGCTCTCTCACTGCCTTTGCGTATGTCCTCAACGCGTCCAGGTGTCACGTGCCGACGTTCCCTTACGAGAAGCGGTTGTCCAAGATCGATACGCTTCGCTTGGCCATCGCCTATATCGCCCTTCTTCAGGACATCCTGGTGTCCGGTACAGATGCACTCGACTACGTTGCAGGAGACCCTCAGGCGTAGTGCAGCCGGTGGCCCGGAGGAGGAAACAGGGCTGGAACACCAGCGGTGAGTGTGTGTGTGTGTGTGTGTGTGTGTGTGTGTGTGTGTGTGTGTGTGTGTGTGTGAACACCAGCGGTGAGTTTGTGTACGTGTGTGTGTGTGTGTGTGTGTGTGTGTGTGTGTGTGTGTGTGTGTAAGTGTGCGTGTGTGAACACCAGCGGTGAGTTTGTGTGTGTATGTGTGTGTGTGTGTGTGTGTGTGTGTGTGTGTGTGTGAACACCAGCGGTGAGTTGTGTGTGTGTGTGTGTGTGTGTGTGTGTGTGTGTGTGTGTGTGTGTGTGAACACCAGCGGTGAGTTGTGTGTGTGTGTGTGTGTGTGTGTGTGTGTGTGTGTGTGTGTGTGTGTGTGAACACCAGCGGTGAGTTGTGTGTTGTGTGTGTGTGTGTGTGTGTGTGGAGGGGGGGACACCAGCGGTGAATTGTGGTGTGTGTGTGTGTGTGTGTGTGTGTGTGTGTGTGTGTGTGTGTGTGTGTGTGTGTGTGTCCGGCTGGTGGGTTGAGTTGAACTGATTGATGGTGATGGATGGTTGCGGTGGCTTGGGCTGGAGTGAAGTAGGTTTGAGCATTTAAACAAACAAACAAACAAACGGACAAACAAACAAAACAAAACTGCCAATTAAAGATTCTGTATGTCCCTGTTTGGTAAGGCTGGTTGGTGTGAGCGTGTTGGTTTGTTCGTCGTTTCATAGTTCATTTATTCATTTATGTTTTAATGCAGATTAAGATTCTGTCCATGTTTGCAATGGCTGATTGGTGTTTGTGTGTTGGTTTGTTGGTTTGTTCATTATATCATTTATATTTATTTGTTTCTTTCTTTACTCATTTATCTATTTGTTTATTTATCTGTTTGCTCATTTGGTTAAAAAAAAACAACTACTACAGATTAAAGAGTCTTTCCGTGGTTGCAAAGGCTAGTTGGTGTTTGTGTGTTTGTTGATTGGTATGTTCGTTATTCAATTTTTGTTTATTTACCTATTTCT
>JADBJO010003775.1:112911-115411 GCA_016801955.1 Conus betulinus
ACGACTTCTATCACTAGATAGTCGTCTGTGTACGAAGATGGCTGGTCAGGCCGATCCTCACAGCGAACAGTCTGTTGCAGTGCGGACAGGGCAGATGGAGGGGAGCCAGGCTGAAAGGTGGCGCTCGCTCTGTTTTAAACCGAAACTGATGTTTTTGCTGTGCGTACCTCCACTCACCTCATTTCAAAGTCTTTCACTCCGGATTTGATCCTGGTGCGCCAGGTTGAGCGATCTTGCGCAGCTTCTTCCCAGGAGGCAGGGGCGATGCTGCAGCACTTCAGTGAGGCCTTCAGTGTGTCTTTGTAGCGCTTGTTTTGTCCTCCATGCGAACGCTTGCCTTCCAGCAGCTGGCCATAGAACAGTCTCTTTGGGAGATGGTATATTCATCCATACGGTGTAATATCACTTTAGGACAAGGACAGTCCAGATGTACTAATCATATCGCCTTTGTACAAGTGTGTCAAACCAATAATCAGCATACCGAGCCAAATGAAAATCATCTGACGTCAGTTATGAAAAGAAAACTAGGCTGGTTTGGCCATGTCACACGATGCAATGGCCTTGCTGCTCCAACCCTGCAGGGAGTCACTGAAGGCGGAAGACGGAGGGGAAGACAGAAGAAAACGGTGACGTGGCAGCATTGCAGACTGGACAGGGGAAAGTCCTGGAAACACCTCTGCCTTGGCACACAACTTACAGGGCTGGAACACCCTGGTGAACTAGTCTTCAGCACGGTGCCCCCCACTGATTCTCCAGGAGTTGAGGGAGAAGATTAGTCACACTGTGCATCCATCGCATGTAATGTGTCGTCCATACCAACTGGCCATCTCTTCCGAAAATTGATGATGGGATTTTACGCGTGTGCAAGATGTTATGTGTCTGTTCACACACGGAACCTCGGTTTATAGTTTCATTCGAAGAACTTTTGGGGAAATGGAGTCAGAACAAATGTTAACTCCGCGCGGAAAAATCCCCGTGTACCGAAACGGCCCGACGGAGATTCGAACTCGCAACTCCCGGATCACCAAGGGTATGAGTCTGGCGCTCTACCAGATGCGCTCTTCGGGCCCACACAACTGGCACACAACTTACAGAGCTGGACCAACCTGGTGAACTAGTCTTCAGTGCGCTGTCTCACGTACTCGCCACATAAGTAAGGGGACAAGATGACTCAGACCTGATCCATGGCATATCAGTTGCATCCAAGTCAGCCAAAAGGCTTAAAAGCATTGTAGGTTCAAACTCCAAACGCTTCATTTGGTCCTTTGACTTTCACGCAAGATTCGGTTCAAAACGATCAATATTTCAAACAGATTTTATGTTCCACATTCCGTGTCTATCTGATCAAATCAGACCATGATTCGTCAAATCAAATCGCACTGAAACATGTGGAAAACTGTGGTCCCCATTCAACGTTCTTGAACAGCTGACTCTAAGGGACTCTTTGTAAAGCACCTGTTTCGTTACCTCCATTCATGTTTTAGTCCACAACCACCTCAAAGGGATATGACACACAGGGGTAAACACCCCGAAGAGTGGGATAGATGGGCCTATTTTACACACAACACCACCAGAACGGCAACACGTTCACATGGGGCGAGCAATATTTGCCATTTCTGTGTGTGATGGGCGTCAGCCAGGCTCGAACTCTTGGTCTGACAGCAAATGTAGTGCTCTACCATCGACCCCCCCCCCCCACCCCCTCCCCAACGCTCCCTCCCCCTATCACCCACCACCCTTCCGCATTATTTTGGTCTGAGCGCTAGGCTCTGGATCGGACTATTGATCGTGATCCCGTGAACAGCATGCACCTTCTTCTTCTTCTACTTCTTCTTCTTCTTCTCTTCTGCGTACGCAGGCTTGATACTCCTGCGGACACTCCCTGTATAGACAGGCGAGTATTAATCCCATCTGCCCACTAAAGGGAGTGGAGTTTTGGGTGTATGACGTTTTTTATTCCGCCATTAAGGCAGCCATATTCCATCTTCGGGGAGGGTGCATGCTATGTGTAACGTAACGTCTCATCCATACCAACGGCCAAACTGGCCTTCTCTTCCGACGGCCAAACTGGCCTTCTCTTCCGAAAGTTGGTGATGGGATTTTACGTGTGTGCAAGATGTTAGGCGTGCGTACACACACGGAACCTCGGTTTATAGTCTCATTGGAAGGACTGTATGGGAAATGGACTCAGAACCAATGTTAACTCCGAGGGAAAAAATCCATCTGTACGAAAACGGCCAGGCGAAGATTCGAACAAGCATACACCAAACTCACGTAAGAAGAAAAAAAAAAAACACGCAGCAACAAAGGATGTGGCTCTGGCACAATTCTGGAGATGAACAAATTCACTTATATGCAACGGAAAGATATCCAAAAGGAAAAAAGGAAGAGCAAGACAATAGGGGGCTCTGTACCATTGCGAGGTGCTCTCCCATGAGAAAAAGCATCCCCAATTTCACACCGTGAAATCTATTGTGACGATGAAGTGATAACAACACAA
>JADBJO010003775.1:120411-122911 GCA_016801955.1 Conus betulinus
TGCCGCTGCTGCTTCTGCTGCTGCCTCTGCAGTGGGTGGTAGGGTGAGACGCCACGGTTCCAGACATTTCCTTGTTTGTCTGACAATATCAGCAGCTTCGTCGTTCCCTCTGTCCATTGTTTTATTCTACATCCATTGTAAGCCCAGTCCTTTGGTGTGAAGTTGAGGTTCTTTGCACGCTGATTGGACCATCGTTCTTACCACCATGGTAAGTAATTTTTTTTTTTATCGTAAGCCGATTCCGTTTTCCCCCTCCATTGTAGGTTTGTTTGTCTGTCAGTCAGCTTATGCGAAAATGACTGAGTTGATTTTCACGAAATTTGGTGGAAAGGTAACGTAATATGGTCCATGGGCGAACAATCTAAATGTCTGTATGTATGGGTCCATATCAAATGACACATATTGCAGGAAGGCTTTGCTCTGCCTGAGTGACCTGTAGTGTGATTTGTAATCCGTCTGGTGTGTGCACATCTGCGTCATGTGAAAGTTCGCTTGCCCTCCCTTGGTGCAGGGTTAAGGTTTTTATCCCAGCTTCTTTCTATCCGTATGTTATTCAATGTACATCACTGTTCAGATTTTGATTTTTTTTTTGTGAATGATTTTTCGTTGTTTTAGTTGATTATGTAAATAACATACTGCTCTTCGTCTTCGGTGTCAGATAATAATATGGAGATGAAAATCCCTGACACCTGACAGCAGACAAAGACTCAGACGCTGATGAGCACGTGAAACTAATCTTCAGCGACGCAGTTCCAAGACACACACAGTCGTGTCCAGTGTGTAAGCAAAATGTGTTACACATTATGTTAAAAGTTGCGCGTAGGCAACATTTTGCAGAAACAGAATGACGCTGTATACTGGCACAATGCGTACATCAGGCAAACTGCTCGCCTAAGGTAACACCAAGCAACATCATGTATGAGATCTGTCACACACACAAACTGTCGTGATGCATGAGAGATATGTGAAGCGCAACTGGAACCTTAGACTGTATGTGTTTTAGCGCTCCCCCCCCCCCCCCCCCAACCTCCAGTCTCCCTTTCCCACACCCATCCCCTCCCCCCATCTACTATTCCCTCCCGTTCCATCCCATTGGTATATTATGATAATGCCTTTCAAGCTGAGACAGGTAGGGTCATAGCCAAGCAGACCACGGAGGCCAGGAATGGATGCCAATTTTAATGATATTTTGCCTGATGTATGGGCTAGGTTTGATGAGTTAGATCAAGTGGTCAGTCTAAATTGTACTCTTTTGTGTTATATTGTATCGTATGATAGAGCAGGGCATAGCATTGCTTTTTTTTTTTCTTCTTTTTTATTATTATTATGTTGCGTTGTGCAACTTTGTGTTTTGTTGCGTGTAGCATATAACACACACACACACACACACACACACACACACACACACACACACACGCACACACACACACACACACACACATATATATATATATATATATATATATATATATATATATATTATTTTTGTTCATTTATATTTTCCCATGTACCCAGATGATAGACATACTTACTGTCAATCGTGTCAATGTTTGTTAGTCTGGTTGATTGGCCCTCTCATTTCTGTCTGGTTCTCAAATTTCTTATACCCCCAGACAGATGATAAAAAAGAAATTGAGCCATGACTTTTTTTTATAGGTTGACTGTTGATGTGTGTGTGTGTGTGTGTGTGTGTGTGTGTGTGTGTGTGTGTGTGTGTGTGTGTGTGTGTGTGTGTGTGTGTCTGGTTGTTCAGAAATTGAGTAATGATAGTAATGCAGTATGCACTGTAGAAAAAAAAAACAACATTATGTCTGTGGATGAGTTGAAATGCAGCGCTTTCAAGAGACAGACTTGGACTATATTTGACACAGCCAGCACTAATTTGAATTAGGCAACAAATCAATGTTGAACTGGTTTAAAGTTTTTTTTTTTAATTATTACTACCTGATTCCATGCATGATATGAAAGTTTGTTTTGAATGAAACGAACAAAATGAACAGTATTTTTACATTTCAAATCTCAGTCAAGCGCACACAGCTTACACACGCAATGACAAACAATGACAGATCCCTATCATCTTCCTCGGGCCTGTCAGTGGGCCACACGCCACAATTTGAATTTTGCACTAAAACACTGTATCATCCATGTAAGTTTTTTGAGGCCTACCGTACGTTTGATTCAGCATTTTAATGTTAAACTGTTAATTGATCAAAAGAACAACAACAACTCCCCACCGATTATTTCCCTTAGTTTTTTGCGGATTTTCACCGATGAAATCACAATCTTCAAATACATGACCTCCCTCTTTGGTGACACACATTGCAGGCCTTTGCGCTCACCCGTCACCCTATCCTTGCGCCAGTTGGAAACCCCCAAATAGTGTCATTCCTTTCCTTTTAATGATATGTGTTTCTCGGAGCCAGCTGGCATGTTACCTTGATGGCCATAGGAAAGAAAGAATGAGGAGAATCAACTTTCAGACACAATAAAAATTCTCAAA
>JADBJO010003775.1:152911-157911 GCA_016801955.1 Conus betulinus
GTAGCGCTCCATCGTTAGAAAACAATTTCCAACCAACCTTTAACCCCCCAACGACAACATTGATCTTCACTGGACCAATGACTGATAGGGCTTTAACCAGATAAAGGCGGAATCATATACTAGGCTGTTTTAACTACGTCTTTGTCATCTCTGTCTCGTCCATTCATTGACATTATCGTTAAGTGCCGTGCTATCTGATTCGCTGACATGTGTCAATTTGATCATGATTGATACGTCCTAAACAGCCTATTAAGGCTGCTAGGCACATGCGTTGCGTTTCCTCCAGTATCGCTCAACAGTAAAACAGCCCACTTGAGAAAATAACCTGGTGCTGAATCAATAAATGTAGAATTAATATTGTGTTATCAGTATTTGTGTTCACCTCGGGTTGGGGCAAGGGGTTGAGGGGAGGGAGGGGAGAATGGAGGGTGGGGGTGCATTTGGATTCTCTCAACTCTCGAACAAACCATGCGTGCTTTTAGACGCTGGAACGGGTGATTGGTGTAAGGCGTGTATACACATTGCAAAGAGCCTGTCACTCCACAATCCCTGTTTCAATATTTTACTCGATTATTTACACTCGAAGAGAGGTGGTGATTGTAATGTGGCTGGACGCAGATCATAGAAGAAGGGGTAAGCGGGATCCACGAAGGGGGTGAGGGGGGGAGGAGAGGAGGTCGGAAACGGACACGAGGGGAAAGGCTCAAGGGATCCTCCCTCCCCCCCCCCCCCCCCCCCCCCCCCCCCCCTCCCGGTCTCTTCCCATCCTTTCCTCGTCTTCAGGAAAATTTGAAAATAACACCCTAAATCTCCAAAAATAGACACATTCGGGGACAAAAAATACCAACAGCACCAAAAGTGATGGAAATATAACATTTGCAAATCGAACAATGTGCTCATTGGCGAGTCTTCAGGTTGCCCGTGCGGTACAGCCCCAATGACAGTGGAACACTTCCTGCAGGACTGTCCCACACATGAAAAGCTAAAAGCAGAGACCTGGTCTGCCAACACACCGATGAGGGAAAAGCTTTATGGATCTCTGGAGGGCCTCCGCCGTACAGCAGCCTTCGTCAGTGCCTCTGGGGTTCCTGTCTGAGTGAACGAAGAAGAAAGAAGAAGAAGAAGAAGAAGAAGGAAACAATGTGCTGATTATGCGCTGCTCTCCAACCCCCCCCCCACCCCCGACCCCCTTCCCTTCCCTTTCCTTCTCCCCCTACGCTTTCCTCCTCAAAGATGAAGTGACCTGTCCCTGTCTCTTACTTGTCCGTGTGTTCGTTTGTTTATTCAGCATAAGAATGTAAAATCGGCGAGCGGATGTAGTTTACATGTTTCTGTATTTTACAAGATCGTTCGCATGGTTAGCCTTTACAGAGTTCTTTCTAGGGTCAGTGTAGTGTTTACAAGGGACTGTGTTTCAAGATCTCAGGGTGATGATCTCAAAGAAGCCGCAAGAAAACAAATACGTACAATACTTCCATTTGATTTATTTACGAACGACAACATCAACAACAACAACAACGATACTACTACTAGTACTACTACTAGTGCTGCTGCTGCTGCTGCTGCTGCTGTTCATCATCATCTTCATCATCGTCGTCGTCATCATCATCATCATCATCATCATCATCATCATCATCATCATCATCATCATCATCATCATCACGATCATCATCATCATCATTATGAGTATAATTAATTAGATAATCACTTTCATGATTATGGTGATGATAATGATGATGATAATAACAATGATGATGATGATATATAATGATGATGATGATGATGATGATGATGGTAGGTGTTCTTGCAGTTGTCCTTTATCGTCGTGATGATGATGATGATGACGACGACGACGACGACACCCCCATCATCATCATCATCATCATCATCATCATTATCAACATCATCATCATCATCATCATCATCATCATCATCATCATCATCATCATCATCATCATCATCAACAACAACATCATCATCATCATGATTATGATCATGATCATGATCATCATCATCATCATCATCATCATCATCATCATCATCATCATCATCACACCAACCATCACCACCAACACCATTACGACAACCGTCATCATCAACATCAACATCATCATCATCATCATCATCGTCATACTAACCATTACCACCAACACCACTACGACATCATCATCATCATCATCATCATCAACATCATCATCATCATCATCATCATCATCATCATTATCAACATCATCATCATCATCATTTTCATCATCAACAACAACACAACAACAATATCATCATCATCATCATCATCATCATCATCATCATCGTCATCATCGTCATCATCATCACCATCATCAAACAAATGATTTTCAATAGACTTCACCAGGTCGCTCAAAAGCCTAACCACAGTATTGCCTCCAAACAGACTCCACCACAATATTGCCTCTAAACAGACTCCACCACAATATTGCCTCTAAACACACTCCACCACAATCTTGCCTCTAAACAGACTCCACCACAATATTGCCTCTAAACAGACTCCACCACAATATTGCCTCTAAACACACTCCACCACAATCTTGCCTCTAAACAGACTCCACCATAATACTACCTACAAACAGACTCCACCACAATATTGCCTCTAAACAGTGTCAGACGTTGGATATCCAAGCATGCACGCACATACACACACGAACATGACGTCTTTCCTCCGCACACAACTGCATCCACTCCATACACATAAGGCGCAAACAAAGGTCAATTTTGATTCATCCCCTCCTTAATCTTTTAAAATCCCATGGGGTTTTCTTTTTACTCTGGCATCAAATCAAAGCTTATATATTTTCATAATCTGTAATCCTTTCAGCTGGTGCAACCAATCAAGCACTCTTCTTCTGCGCACGCGCACTGATTTTGCAGGTTTACTCACTGCAAGTGTCCGCACACTCTCTCTGTGGTGTCCGGAACTGGCTTCCTCTGTGCGGGGATCCCATACTGCCCACTACATATCACAACTACTGGTCGGCGACAAACTTTTGCCCAACCTGGATCTTCCTGCGGATCGGAGCTTGGCCCGGGAACGCGCGCAGCCCCCCCCGCCATCCACCTTAGTGCCCGATCTCCAGTCTCTTCTTTCTTTCCTCTACCGCCGGGGAGTCGGCCCAGCTATAACAAACCGGATAAACACGAGTTCAAAACACTGCCAGCCAGTTAGCAGTCATATTACACTTTCAGATTTTTGAACTCTTCAATTTTTCAAACATAGTTTCGGTTCCAACAATAAACCGTTGAAAACAAAATGGAGAATCATCTAGATTCTCACAATATAAAATTAGATACTTACGGCTTGAGTACCGGTCAATCAACTACAATTCACATACTTCTGTATGTGTTAGGCCTCTGCCTTTATCAATGGGCACAGTCCGCCTCTTCTTCATCTAAATCATCTGTTCCATTCTCAGAGTGCGCACCGATACAGGTCAACGCCTGTTTATATTCAAATCGCGTGAACAGTGTTAAAAATTTCACTCAACCCCCGGGCCACGTTCAGTCAATACGCTCCCTTGTGTCACACGACTAACCTATAGTGTAACGCACGAATCAATAATCTTTTTGTTAATCTGTACTGTCTCAAGTAATCGCGTAGCATCGAAATATCGCTCCGCATTACATGACAAACAGATTCCACCATAATACTACCTACAAACAGACTCCACCACAATATTGCCTCTACCACAATACTGCCTCCCGATAAAATCCACCAAACTATTGACTCCCGAAAGATTCCACCCTATCATTGATCCCCTTACTCCCTCCTCTCCTCACAGACACACACACTCCACCACATTATTGCCTCTCAAACAATTCCACCACAATGTTGCTTCTGTATGTACTCCACCATAATATTTTTTCTCTCAATGTTGTCTCAATGTTGCCTCTCAATAGACTTCACCACAATATTGTCTCCCGACACACTCCAACACAGTTGGTTCCTGATGCCCTATGGTACATTCCATGTGAGGTACCAATTACTAAAAATAATGTTCTTTTAAAGTGTTGAGACTTCCATGACGTCAGAGGTGAACGTTTTACAGCCGACTTCATGGTGGTCTTGTTCAAACATGTCCCGACAAATGTGATTTTTTTTTAATTTCATATTTTTCGTGTGATCTAAGATTTTACGGAAGAAAGATTTAAAACCAAATCTTGAGGCCCTTTTTTTCTAGCTGTTTTATTTACCTGTGTGTGTGTGTGTGTGTGTGTGTGTGTGTGTGTGTGCGTGCGTGCGTGCGTGCGTGCGTGCGTGTGTGTGTGTGTGTGTGTGTGTGTGTGTGTTTAAAAACCTATTTTGAGAGTTATCTCCAACGAAGTGATAACCCTGATATGGTCTATTGCGGGCATCTGGGCTATACGTAACACAATCTCTCTCTCTCTCTCTCTCTCTCTCTCTCTCTCTCTCTCTCTCTCTCTCTCTCTCTCTCTCTCTCTCTCTCTCTCCACACTATTCTCCCTTATAACTATCTACCAGCATATTACGTCACAGAGACTCCACTGCAGACATTGCCTCTCAGTATACTGTCTCTGAACAGACTCACACAGCATTGCCCCTCAGTAGACTGTCTCTGAACAGACTCACAGAGCATTGCCTCTCAGTATACTGTCTCTGAACAAACTCGCAAAGCATTGCCTCTCAGTATACTGTCTCTGAACAGACTCACACAGCATTGCCTCTCAGTATACTGTCTCTGAACAGACTCACACAGCATTGCCTCTCAGTATACTGTCTCTGAACAGACTCACACAGCATTGCCTCTCAGTAGACTGTCTCTGAACAGACACACAGCATTGCCTCTCAGTATACTGCCTCTGAACAGACTCACACAGCATGGCCTCTCAGTATACTGTCTCTGAACAGACTCGCACAGCATGCCTCTCAGTATACTGTCTCTGAACAGACTCACAGAGCATTGCCTCTCAGTATACTGTCTCTGAACAGACTCACACAGCATGGCCTC
>JADBJO010003775.1:175411-182911 GCA_016801955.1 Conus betulinus
AGAGAGAGAGACAGAGAGAGAGAGAGAGAGAGAGAGAGGAAACGGGTCGAAGGAAGATAGGAGGGTGGGGGGGGGGGGCGAGGGGGGGGGGGGGGGGAGAGGGGGTGGGGGGGGGGGGGGGGGTGCCGAGGGAGAGGGGGGAAGGAATTAGGTCATGGCAGGGGTGGAGTGGAAGGGATCAGAGTACAATGGCAACTGCCAAGCTCAGGCGAGGGGTGATCGAGGAATGACTTGGTGCGTGTGGTTCAGACCTGGGCCAGAGATGAAGAACAGAAGAGGATCAGTGTCCTTTTTCGGTTTTACCATTGATTGCCTTTATTGGAGTCCCGTTTGCTCGCGCAGGGCACTAAACCTCTTCCGGGTGAGAGACTTGTTCAGTTGGTTGGACTGGCCTTTCAGGTTACTCAGCTAACGCCTTGTTGCCTGGTGTTGAGCAAGACTGGCAGTGTATGCTTCGCCTGTTTGTGAACCACTGTGTGTGTGTGTGTGTGTGTGTGTGTGTGTGTGTGTGTGTGTGTGTGGTGTGTGTGTGTGTGTGTGTGTGCGTGCGCGTGCGTGTGTCCGTACGTACGTGTACGTGTATGTCCGTGCCCTCGCACGTGCGTGCACGCGTGCATGCGTGCGCGCGTGTGTGCGTGCGTGTGTGTGTGTGTGTGTGTGCGTGTGTGCGTGTCTGTCTGTCAGTCTGTCTGTACGAGTGTGTGTGTATGTGTGTGTATGGGTGTGTGAGTATGTCTGTGTGTGCGTGTGTGTGTGTGCGTGTGTGTGTGTGTGTGCGAGTGAGTGTGTGTGTGTGTGTGTGTGAGAAGTGTGTGTGTGTAAGTGTGTGTGTGTGTGTGTGTGTGTGTGTGTGTGTGTGTGTGTGTGTGTGTGTGTGTGAGTATGTGTGTGTATGTGTATGTTGTGTTTTGTGTGAGTGTGTGTGTGTGTGTGTGTGTGTGTGTGTGTGTGTGTGTGTGTGTGTGTGTGTGTTCTCCAAACTTGAAAATGTGACAACGGTCGCGGCTACTTATAGCCCGAGGCTTGCGTCGCATGGCGTAGCACAGTGTGGTCTGCTTGCTGCTTTGTATTCACATGGCTGGAAGCTTCCATCTGCAAACCTGATCCCATCGTTAAAAAAAAATGGCATCTTCCATAATGCTCTTTCTACTGTTGTTCTCAGCATACCAGAGTGCTGCTTATGGCGGATTTTTTTTTTTCATGACACTGGTTCGCCCCTTGCTTTTTTCCCTTATTCAAAGCCCCAAAACAAGGATTTTCCTCATGTTCACAAGTCTCCAAAGACTTCTTGTGCACGAGTCCAAGCTTCTTCTGAAGAATAGTCTCATCTGCCCAGAAATTCATGACTGTTCTTCGTGCAATTTTCTTTTTTTTTTTATCTTTACCTCAACTGACACGTGGCAATGAAATACGACCACGTTCCTTTGGCCCGCCTTTGGCTCACTCCGGAGCCAGGGCCATGGCGCAGTATAGCATAGTACAGAAGAAAGATTAATGTAAACGGAGTGGCTCAGGCCACGGGCTGGCCAGGCTCGATACGTAGTGGCAGAGTAGTCCTTTTCCTTACGTGCGCATTTTTTTTCTTCCTACTTCCTTTCTGTCCTCCTTTTCCTCATTGTCTGTCTTTCTTTTTTTTTTCTCTCTCTTTTCCATCTTTTTTTCTGTCTTTTTTTCCTTCTTCCTTTCGTTCTCTTTTTTTTCGCATGCACAGAGTTTATGTGTCACTACAGTAAACAATTTAACGTATCATATACACTCTGACGCTTTTTATTAAACGCCAAAACATTAAAAGTCATTTGTGGTTACTTACTGGAGGAAAAGTTAGTTAGGATAAAAAAAAAAACAACAGGAGATGGAGGCCGAACTTTAAACAAATGTTCAAATAAAAAGGAGGGGGGAGGGGGGTGATAATGAATTTTGAACGTGGAAAAAGAGGAGGTATGAGGACCAAAAAAAAAAGTGTCAGTGTCACGGCAAATGTTGGATATAGAGAGTCAGCCCGTGGACCGGAGTCAGAGAGAGAACTGATCAGACCAACAGGAAGAGATGAACGCCTTTCAGAATAAGATACAACCGAAGGTGGGACCCCAGAGAAGATCTGTTCTCAACTGCCGAACCAACCAGCTGGGAGCAATCCTGCTCCACTCTCAGAAGCTGCGCTGTGTTCACACAGGCTGCAGGCACGCACAGGGCATTCCGATAAGATGACAAGGGAAACAATTGCTCCCTGCCAGATGCCGTTGTGTAATGGCCACCAGATATAACACGACAAAGCCTGTACGGGGGCGTCCCTGTGAGTGTACCAGCCTGTATTTCATGAATGCAGAGTAACTGGGCAACAAAAAAAAAACCGCCATCATCAAGCAACTGCTGTGTGCATCCCGCTTTTCGACTCGTTGCTGTTCCGCTGATAGTTGAAAACAGCCCAACTCCAGACAAGGTCAGGCTTTCGCCACTTAGATCTTGCGTGCTCTCTGAAGAGGATACCGGGTCACAGTCTTTCCTGCTGTCAACAGCACTTTCCCTGCGATCAGTGGGTCTTTCTTCACAGTCACTCGTCCTTTGCGCAGAGTCGGCCGAAAGGCAGACAAGAAAAAGATGTAGCTGAATGTGTGTGAGTGGGACCCAGAGAAGTTCTATTCTCAGCTGCTGAACCCACCAGCTGGGAACCATAGAAGGCCGATAACGAAAGGTGAAGAAGATACTGATCCTGTCGACGTCTGCTGCTTCTTTGATCTGGCCAAGGAAAAACAGCCCCATCGATCTTCCTCCCTTCCCGCTATGGATACCAGTCTCGGCGAAACGTTGTCTGTCGAGACCTACCCCCCTTCCCCTCCCCTCCTGTCCCCTCCCGCGCTGTCCCAACCTCTCCCCAGCCCCACCCTCCTCCGGCTCCCATCATCCGCCTCTCCTCTCTTTCACCCAGTCCATCCACCCCTGTTCCTCCGCCCCTACCCTCCCCCCCCCATGCACAAAAAAGGAGGGGCTGCGTATTGTGTGTGTCTCTCTGTTGGGTTTCTCTTTCTTCTGGCGGTGTGGACAAAGCCGTGCTCTCCTCTCGCCGGGGGAGGCGGTGAGTGGTGGTAACCTGAGTGACGTGGTGACGGGTGGTATACCCGTGGTGTGTCTGCAGTGAGTGGGCTGAGTCCACGCTCTGCTCTCGCCATCTCCAACCGACCCATAGCCGGACGACTTGTTTCGCTTTCTCTGCGTTGACGTTGTCGTTGACATGTACGCCAGTTTCTTCAGCTGTTTCCAAAGCTTGAGAATGTGATTTTGTCCGTTTTATACGCTAAAAACTAAAACAAAACAAAACATTTTTTAACACTGAAAAACCTGTCCAGTTTCGAGACTTTTGATTTTGCTACTTTTACGTGGCGAAAACTTATCATGAGATTTTGTTTTGTTTGTAAATGCCTTGAGGTTTTAAACCATAGTCTAATGCTTATTTTGACGGTTGATTCAGATGAGGTTCTTGCTTGCTATTTTAATACATGAGGGAGTGTGAAGCAGACAGGTTCTGATTCAGAAATCGGTGAGGATATTTGGAATTCAGAAAGACAGGCGGCAATTAAACCTGAAGACACACAGAAATTACCGCTTAGGACTCACTAAAGACGAAAAGAAGGAAGATACGAACACATACTTACAACTCCATCGTAATTTCCAGTTTCCGTCTTATGTATATATTTCTAATTGTTTGGACGGGTTAGTAAAGAAAAAAGAAATAAGAAAAAAGAAAAAAAGGAAGAAAGGCAAAAAAAGGTGACATCTTGTTAAGATTCTTAGTGTCTACATTGAAATACCACAGAGATTTTGCTGTCCGGAATACTTTACGCTGTCGTGAAACGAATCGAAAGCAAAATATACAAACAAACAAACAAGAAAATCAACGTTTTGATTTCATATGTCATGACTGTGCGTGATTCAACTGTGTGGCAGTTCTATACCGCTCTTGGCTGAACAGTAAGTAAGCTGTTTGACAAGTTGGATGTTCTTGTTTATGTTTTTTGTTGATGTTGTTGTTGCTACAGCTGCTGCTGCTGCTGTTTAACATAAATTGCTGTTTTTGTCAGTCGGCCGGTCGGCTGATTTCTACACAAGGACCGGTTGCCAAAAAGCATGTACTGTACTTGCGTATATATGTTCCCTCGAATATGAAGATTATCATCATCATTGTCATATCATCGTAGTCGTCGTCGTCGTCGTCGTCGTCATTATCATCATCATCATCATCATCATCATCATCATCATCATCTCATATGATGAGCTTAACTGATTGATGTTAAGAATTAGCTGATTGTGATAACTTTCATTAAAGTAGTGTGTGTGTGTGTGTGTGTGTGTGTGTGTGTGTGTGTGTGCGCGCGCGAGCGTGTGTCTGTGAAGGGCGTGCGTGCGTTCATGTGCATGAGAGAGAGAGAGAGAGAGAGAGAGAGAGATTCAGAGAAGAGAGAGAGAGAGAGAGAGAGAGAGAGAGAGAGAGGAGAGAGAGAGAGAGAGAGAGAGAGGAGGGTGATGAGAGACGACAGCATTATACCAAGAATGAAACTAAACGTGACATTCGTACCTGTACCTATATCGTACCCAGCTCCGAACAAGGAATGCGGCCGCCTTTATGGGGAGGTAATAAAAGCAGCTACATGCACAACTGGAATGCCGCTGTCTGTGACAACACAGACCCCCACCAAGACAGAACGGACTCTGGGACCTTCGATGTCAATCCACACAGAGATTAAAAAGGTTCATCCGTTGGTTATACCCTATCCTTCCACCGAGTTCTGTTCGAATCGGTTGAGTAGTTTCTGCATTATATTGCTGAAGATGAACCGATCGATCATCCAGTCAGCACACGCGAGGGAAAACGGAACGTCCTCTCGAAAAATGTCGAGTCTCGTTAAGATTCGGGCCATGGAACCCGGAAGAAGAAGATATGACCTTTTCTTTCCCGGTGACACGTGCTGAGTTCCCCCCCCTTTGTTCTAAGATCACCCCTACCCCCCCCCACCCCCCCACCCCCCCCCCCCCCCCCCCCCCCCCCCTTTTAAAAACCCTCACCGTCACCAATGACAAACACAACACACTGCATTTGGATTTGAGGGAGATGATCCAGTTACAACATGGATGGCATTAGAGAGAGAGAGAGAGAGAGAGAGAGAGAGAGAGAGAGAGAGAGAGGGAGGGGGAGGGAAGGGCAGAGGAAACATAATCGTCACACAAAAAAGGCAAACAAAAGTGTAGGATAATCACTGATAACGATTTAATCCATGGTGGAATGAAATCATATACACATAAGCACAGCGTCAACTCACGAGCGTTCACACACACACAGAGAGAGACAGACAGACAGACAGACAGACAGACAGACAGACACAGACAGACAGACAGAAGACAGAGAAACACAGACACAGAGACAGAGAGAGAAAAACTAAGTGGTTTGAAAGAGTATTTCACTGACTGTCAAGTGACTGACTGGTGATATTTGTGTGTGTTTCGCTTCAAGATGAAAAGGATACTTTTTTTTTTCAACCAGCGCACGTGTCCACGACCTTAAGATTAAATTGCGTAAAAGAACATTCATTGAATTACAACCAAACTAGATTTGTAAAGAGATCAAGCGTCTGAAGAGGTATGAATTTCGTTAAAATGGCGAAACAGTGTCATTCTAAACGCATTTTTCAAAGACACTCAAGGGCACGAGCGGACATTGTATTGAAAATAAAGAAACAGTTCCTTTTTTGTGCATATTTTCTGTTAAAGAGGTAGTAGTAGTACTTTAATTTTGCGTCTTTTCACAAAGTTATGTGACATGAGAGAGAGAGAGAGAGAGAGAGAGAGAGAGAGAGAGAGAGAGAGAGTATGTGTTGTGTTGTGCTCACATGTGCGTGCGTACGTGAGTGTATATCTTTGCAGGTGTGTACATATGATCACAGTAAGACCGCCAGTATCATATTAAAGTAGATACCTAGACCGACTATATGTCAAACAAGAGGTAGCTTAAAAAATAAAATCAAAATCAGAAGAAAAAAAAATCCATCAGTTACAGACATGCCTGATAAAACATGGTAGGCATGTCCTAAGGGGCACACATTCAACAATTATGATGTCTTGATTTTTGTTTGTTTCGCTACATATACATTTGTTGAAGCATTATGTTTAGTTTGAGAGGTAGAATTCTTAAGTGGTCATAGTTTGACAAAAGATTTGACTTTTATATCCCCACCTGAGGCAACTGAGCAATTTTTGTTTTACAGAATTTTCTTTGCTTGAATCCAGATTGTAGAAGTGTAGTTAATGTGAGATTCCCTATAAATACTAAAGAATAACTTATATCTTTAAAAAAAAAAAAAAAAAAAAAAAAAAAGAAAAGAAAAGAAATGACAGATCTACGGTGTTTTGGGATATATATGTTTACACACTGAGACTGGACCGTGACAGACTGTTTTCAACAAACTACAGTCACACCACTACTGTTAAGCATGATCAATGTCCTCATCAATTTCATCTCAATTGCCAAGAGGTTGACCCTTATTTAAAAGATGTTGACACTCTTATATGTTGTCGATTACAAAGTATTCAGTGCTTTTTTCTCTCTCTTTTTTAATGTACATGCTTGTAACTGGTTTCAAAATAACTTAAAATTATTACCTCAAAAAATCAAATACCTGAGAAATCTTTAGAGACACATCTGAAACATTGTCGCAGCATGATCAGACCGTGGTAGACAGTTTCTGTGAGTACAATCAAGCCACGATTCTTATGACGATTAACTTCATCAGTAACGTCACCTATAATTGAAAGAAGGTTAGGCATTAGCCTACATTTGAGACTTTTGTCTGGTAACGATTTCCAGGTAATTAGTGTTTTCTTGCAGTGATTGTTTCTTTGGATGTGGACTTGGGAGCCTGTGATTAGATTCAGGATAAATTATTTCAGTTTTATTGTTATTACCATCATCATCAGTAGTAGTAGTAGTAGTATATTATCATCATCATTATTATTTTATCATCATTACTACTATTATTATGATGTTATCATTATTATTGCTATTATTATCATAATCATTTTTATTGTTGTTGCTATTATTATGAGATGGATGAATGTTTACATGTCATTGCAGCATGATTGACAGAATGTCATGGACAATCGTATCTCTTCTTTTATGAAGAAAGATTCTGATTCTTTTTGTCCAGCAGTAATTATCAAGTGGTGTATATGTATTTAACAGTTAGATGGATAGTGACTATACTTGTTAATACTTTTCCAACACAAAAGCAACTATGCTGCTCACTGATTTATCGTAACAAGCACATATAGTAGGACCTAATACAAACATATTGCACGGAGATTGAAAACGAAAGAGAGAGTGAACGCGCGGACGAGCTAGAGAGAGAGAGAGAGAGAGAGAGAGAGAGAGACAGACAGACAGACAGACAGACAGAGGGGGGGGGGGGGGGGGGACAGAAACAGAGGGGGGGGGGGGGGGGGGGGGGGGAGAAG
>JADBJO010003775.1:192911-195411 GCA_016801955.1 Conus betulinus
ACAGACATCACAGAGAAAATATGAATGATGTCAACTCATTATCTTTTTCAAAGCACCATACACTGTAACGTGCTCTGATCGGTGGATGAAATTATGGAATTCCTACTATCTTGAAAGCACATGCTGCAGAATTCCAGACAGATGTAGCACAGGTGCTCCTGCATTTTATAAACGAAAATGTATTCGTTGGGTCAGGAAAGGTACCCACTCAAAACCTCCGAAGTAATCCAACAGAAGTGCAGTGGCTCCTCTGTCTGGTTGCCTGTTGGCAGCCCAAGATTGCTTACCGTGGAATATCGCTGCTGGGGCTGAAACACGACGAGCTTATGCATTACTGTGTATATGTCAGGTACTGTGGTTCTTGTGATATGCTACTAATGGGCCATCGTAGGTGTGATAGATTAAAAGATAAAAAGAAGAGCAGGAGGAAAATAATTTTGATGGATCAGATATCCAACAGGAACTCCTCTAGAAAAAAAATCACACAGACATCGATACAGATTGAACGACAGACAGAAAATGGAGCAGTGTTACAGAGAGAGAGAGAGAGAAAGGGGGGGGGGGGGGGGGGAGGGAGGAAGGAAAGGAGAGGGGGACAGAGAGAGAAGACTACTCTTCTGTTTATTTATGAGGCTATCACCCAAGCTCAAATAACATTTTTACATAATGCCCATGCTCATCAGAGAGAGAGAGAGAGAGAGAGAGAGAGAGAGAGACTGCTCTTACCCTTCTTGCTTTGAGAACGGACGGGGCGGAAGAGAGGGAGGGAGACAAGGAAGGGGGAGAGGAAGAGGGAGTGAGAGGGGGGGAGAAGGGGGGTAGGTAAGTAGACAGCCTGAAGAGAAGGTCGATCGATCACCGGCAATTGTACCAATACAATGTTATCGCCTCGACCACTGTCTATCTCTGGTCAGAATGGACAATACACCCACCTTCTCCTCCACCCCAGACTGACTCCCCACCCCACCCCTCTTCCCGCTATTTGCGTTGGCTCTCTTTCTTTCGGCTGTCCCTACCCTGACAAACACCAGCAGGACATATGCCCACGGAGATACAAGCGGTCGTTGGCTGTCTGGCTGGCTGGCTACCTGCTCTGCCTCCATGGATCTAGAATCGACAGGATAAGTATCTTCGCTCTTCGCCAGTTGAGAGTTTTCATCGCACATATTGAAAGAGCACACACACACACACGCACGCGCACACACACACACACACACACACGCACACACACACACACACACACACACACACACACACACACACACACACACACACACACTCGCATGCATGCATGTGCGACTGTCTTTTCCATCCATGAAGGATCAGAAACAGCGGTTTGTTTGTCCCTTCATTACTGCACATGTGGGTTTCTGAAGTGAATTTCCGCTTACATTTAACCCGCGTGTACGTAGTCCTGCCTTTGACCTCACAACGTTAATTTCTTGCAGCGATTGGCTGGTTGCTTTCGTGGAGATGGAGAATTCTGTTCGTTTTTCCTGCACCAATCAGAAGTCGTTATCATTCATTTCCGTTTATGTGAGTTATAGCCCAGCTGATCTATCAGAACTGTACAACCCAGTTAATCGGGCATGGTACCTGCCATGTTCAACATGTATTATTTTTCAGCAGCTGCCATAATGCAGTGTTTCGCATCACAGAAATGCAGGTTTGGCGGTCACGGGTTCAAATCCCATTAAAAGGAGTAATGTGGAATGGGGATTGGGGGGGGGGGGGGGGGGGGGGTTGTGGCCCTGGCCAGCTCCTGTCTAAGATTGAGTTTACTGGTGGTTTTCGTGTAAGAAGACTGGAGCCAGCAGATTGACTTTCATTCATCCCCCTTAATAGACGTGTGTGAGAGAGTGCTGCTCGAATATCCTGACCAACACTGCAGGGGTACGTATCTCTCGGGCCTGGTTGTCTTCAGGACATGCTAAGAAAGAAGTATTAAACACAATCCTGTCATGCAGTCTTTGACAGGAAGGGAGCTTCATGGCATTATCTTCACCATCCTAATCCTCGTCGATCTTCTTACCAAAAAAAATAATAATGCCCGTTCATGCTTTCCTCTTATTGTGACCTCAATTCGGATTCCCTCCCCACGCCAAAGCCAGTGGTGATTTAGTGTGAAAAACATGGGTATCAGCGAGAGTATGGGACTGTCGTTAGATGGACGTGGTGGCGCTCTTCAGAGAAAGCCCACTAACTCAAGCTGGCTCCGCGATTGAGCAGTCATCATCGTCAGTGGTGGTCTTTACTAGATGGCGCCCTGCATGAGCCGGGTCAGAACAGACATCTCTCAGCACCACCGAATGGAGTCGGCAGCGGTGCAGTGTCTCCTCTGGTGAGTTGTCTCATGACGACTTGATACTGACTGTTCCCTGTGAATCAACACTGCTGAAGTGGAGGCTGGACAGCCCTCAGTAGGTCGTACAGGGAGCGGGAATGAGCGGCGTGTGTTCAGTTCCAAGGAGGCGTGGGAAGATGGAGGGGAGGGGGGGCA
>JADBJO010003775.1:220411-222911 GCA_016801955.1 Conus betulinus
GACGGACATGAAATCCATTATAGCTGTTTGTGCTCCTTAACCTTGACGGAAATGGAGTGCATTAACTTTTTTTCCATCCTTTAACCTTGACGGAAATGGAAAGTTAGATCTAGTTGCCAAGTGAGGGGACTGCAGGCGGAAATCTAAACAAATTTAAAATGGGAAAGCATCAGAGCTTTTTCCATTCCTTAAACTTGACGAAAATGGGGTGCATTTTAGCTTTTCCCATTCCTTAACCTTGACGGAAATGGAATGCATTATAGCCTTTTTCCACTCCTTAACCTTGGCGGAAATGGAATGTATTATAGCCTTTTTTCCACTCCTTAACCTTGGCGGAAATGGAATGCATTATAGCTTTTTTTTCCATTCCTTAACCTTGACGGAAAAGGAATGCATTATAGCTTTTTTCTATTCCTAAACCTTGGCGGAATGGATTATATCAGTTTCCAGACAGTATGTTTGGAGGGGTGGAATCTGTTTCACTGCTTAGGTGACATTATATCGTGTTTTTGTTTTGTTTTGTTTCATTCCCTAGATCTAAGGGAGATGATCATTGTTGCTTCACAACTCCGGGGAGATGATAGTTGTTTCACAACTCTAGGGAGATTATCAAGATGTTTCTCATGTCTGGGGGAGATGACAAACGGTTGTTTCACAATCTTGGGAGATGTTCGTGGTTGTTTCACAACTCTGGGAAATTGATCATGGCTGTGTTACAATTCTGGGGAGATGATCATGATTGTTTCACAACTCTGGAGAGATGATAATACTTGTTTCACATCTCTGGGAATATTATAGGGATATTATAGCAGTTCTTTCACAACTCCGGGGAGATGATAATAGTAGTTTCACAACACTGGAGAAATGATACTGGTTGTTTCACGAGATGATAATAGCTGTTTCACAGCTCTGGGGAGATTATCGTTGTTGTTTCACAACTCTGAGGGGAGATGATCATGGTTGTTTCACAGCTCTGGGGAGATGATCATAAATGATTCACAACTCTGGGGAGATGATCATGAATGTTTCACAACTCTGGGGAGATGATCATGAATGTTTCACAACTCTGGGGAGATGATACTGGTGTTTCACAACTCTGGGGAGATGATCATGAACGTTTCACATCTCTGGGGAGATGATCATGGATGTTTCACAGCTCTGGGGAGATGATCGTGTTTGTTTCACAACTCTGGGGAGATGATCATGAATGTTTCACAGCTCTGGGGAGATGGTCATGAATGTTTCACAACTCTAGGGAGATGATCATGAATGTTTCACTGCTCTAGGGAGATGATCATGAATGTTTCACAGCTCTAGGGAGATGATCATGAACGTTTCACAATTCTGGGGAGATGATCATGAATGTTTCACCACTCTGGGGGAGATGATCGTTGTTGTTTCACATATCTGGGGAGATGATCGTGGTTGTTTCACAACTCTGGGGGATGATCATGAATGTTTCACAACTCTTGGCAGATGATCATGAATGCTTCACAACTCTGAGGAGATGATCATGAATGTTTCACACTCGGGGAGATTATCACGAATGTTTCACATTTCTAGGGAGATTATCATGGTTGTTTCATCACGTTTCTTGTGGAGTGGATTATATTTGTTCCCACCCTTAACTCTGATAGATAGAGAGAGAAATAAATGAAAAGATAGATCACTTTTCTGCTACACGAAAATAAGAAAACAAATTACAAGACAGAGCACTACGCTTTTCGACCTCTTTGGTCTTTTCAGGCAGGACAGACAACATTCAAGACAATGAAAAACAAAGAACGAACAATCAAACAACATTCAAAACAATGAAAACAAAGAACGAACAATCACTTTTCATCTCAAACTGCGCGCCAAAATAGATGTGGAATGAAAGCGAGGCTGCTGGATAAGACACAATACGAGTTAACATAATAATCATCATCATCATCATCACAATGAAAAATAATAATTATGATAATCATGAAAAATAATAATAATAATAATATTAATAATGACAGTAGTAGTAGTAGTAGTAGCAGTAGCAGTAGGAGTAGTAGTAGTAACAATAATAATACTAATGATAGTTATATTATTTTTTATAGTGATGATGATGATGATGATAAAAATAATAATAATAAAGAGAGGGTTACTACCACCTCTAGTAATAATATGATGATAGTATTTGCAGTATGAACAGTGGGCTATACGAATATAGTTCGCTTCTGGTGGATAGGATTATTGTCGTCCCTACCCGCTACCCCATCTTTTCCCCTATTAACTGTAGGGGAGAGGATTATAATTGTTTTCATACACACACGCACGCACGCACGCACGCACACACACACACACACACACACACACCACACACACACACACGCGCGCGCGCGCGCGCACACACACACACACACACACACACACACACACACACACACACACACATGGTGGAATTTGTATCTATCCCTCCCCCCCAACTTTGGAGGAATGGATAATACTTGGTTTAGCCCTTGAACTCTGA
>JADBJO010003776.1:0-20000 GCA_016801955.1 Conus betulinus
AAACACTTAAGCAAACAGGATTTTCTACCTTAAACAACCGAAAAGGACTCTAAGTGCAGCCTGACTGCGATCAACGCTCAACAAGCCGTCTCTCCACTTGTGGCCTCTCGTAGTTGTGTTAACTTTCCAAACAGGAAAAGAAATGTTGCTGATATTCAGAGGAGACAGCTCCTGCTGGAAAGACACCACGACTGTCTACGATGCCACTGTACTGTTATGCAGGGATGTGCCTGTACTTCAGTATCAGTTATGGTAACACTGGCAGAGACGATATCTAAAAATTCTACAGAAATTATAGACAATCAAGGCTCTCAGTGATGCTTAAATCTAAATGAAAGTTATTAACACTAACATATAACACCATGCAAGCACAGCACAACCATACAGCGCCTGCATAAACCTTTATTATTCTGTACACTAAACCAAACTCATGTATACACTTTTCCATTTCCAACTCAAATGAGATGAAGGAAACAAATCTTTTGACATCCACATGCAGTTGCTCTTGCTTTCTCATGTGATTATACCAATAAATCACATTCACATAATCATGCACAGTACAAACATTGCATCAATTTCTTATTCCTAAGAACATAACCGACACATGGTCATAAATGTCTGTGATCATTAAACAACAAAATCTATCATGAAAAGAAAAATGCGTATCAGGAGTTCATCATCCACTCTGCCCAAGTCATATCACACACACACAAACACACACACTTTTTTCCTTTCCTAAATAAAAAAATTTCCTGGTGCCTTAAATATACTGTAATTTTCTGACTCTTGTGTGATTTTGTTTTCTTAAAATCAGATCACACTCATATCTTTTTCTTCATTCAAAAACCTTCTTAGCACCACAAATATTACCATAATTTTCTGACACATGTGATTTGTTTTTTCTTAAAATCAAATTGGGGCACTTTCTATTATAAAGTATCTTATGTATGGTAAAACCAGTTCTGTCAACCCATTATAAAGGTCAAGTTGTGTATTTTCTGCAGTACCCATGTCAATACAACCCAAAGCACTGACATCTACATTCAGTGTGCATATCATTCAGTGCACAAGCATAACATGACTACAGTGTGTGCGGATTTTAATTTCAGATCACAATTATCTGGCAAACTAAACTATTGCATAAACTCTATCTAGTTTTGACATGGAAATCAGCCAACACTCACTAGCAGAAGACTGAACTCATCAGTCAATATCCTTCACAATCCCGAAACATTTGTCTTTTAAATAGGGTGTGAGAATAAAATCAAGTCACAGGACAACAAAGAAACTAGCCATTAAAAAAGCAGCCCGAGTAGGAATTAAATGAAAAGAATGTTGCAAGAGGAAAAATGAAGAGATTATCTCACAGGACAACAAAGAAACTAGCCATTACATAAGCAGCCCGAGTAGGAATTAAATGAAAAGATTGTTGCAAGAGGAAAAAATGAAGAGATTATCTCAGACACGTCTCCCAAAGTAGGAAACAGAAATGGATGTTCAACATACACTAGAAACAAGTTATTATTCACATACTTCTCGTTTTCAAGTAGTTCTTCACATACCTTTAGTTAGTCCACTTCAGTCAAGTCAAAGTTCATGATTTCTCTTTGTAATACTGATCATAGATTGTCTTTTTCAAAGCTTATAGGCATGTATTTTTTTCTTAAAGTTACACAGTGAATCTTTTGGTGTATTTCTAACAGAATAGATGTGATCTTTAATTTTGGCACTGTGAAGAGACCTTTGGCATCAGCTTACGAAAAGTTAGTGTCAGCTAGACTCTTGGTTTTATATTTGGCTATATCTTGAAGAATGATATTCATGAAAAAAAAAAAAATCACAAACTGAGTACAAGTATAAAATGTAACATAGTTACAGGTAATGATCCTGCTCGAGCTTCTCAAAATTCAGTTAAAGTAGCATGCTTTTGTCCATGATCAAAGAGCGATTTGATTACATTACTAGTTTCTATTTGAAAGAGACAGACCAATAAAAAAAAATACCAGAAGTGAGAGACAGGGAAAAACAAGTAAATAAAACCAACAACATACATGTATCCCTGGATACATGATCTAAATATTACCATTCAGCACATAATTTCCAAGTAAACTGTATTGTTGTTACACAAACAGGAGTTTAAATTAACAAAACTTCAGAGGTTTTTCAACAGCTACATTAAAAGAGGAAGATAGGTGTTCAGACAGAGAGAATTTTTCGTATTTCATTTGTATTCTGGCTGTGTACTTTTCAATCTCATATCTACATTTTAGGATGGAGCTAGACACATTTAATAAGGGCACTTTTTTCATCTTACATTTGTAAATATATAATCTAACTAGCAAACTTAAGAGTCTGATAACTTTATCTATTCTAACATTCGTTTCGCACCCAGTGACTGAAAATCTGTCAAAAAATTTTGAACAAATCAACGACTCTGAAAGATACATTGAATCTTTTCTTTGTCAGTTTTGACAAAAAATAGCATATCCTGAAAAGAAACAGACAATCTAAAATATCTGGTCGGTGCCCTTTTCAGACATAGTTCTGAATGCAGGTAACACTGCAAAATTAACAATTCTAGTGACAGTACTTCAAATCTCTCCACCTAGTTTAGCTAGTATGTTATAAACTGTAATAAAAGAAATCAAGGAAAGAAGAAAGCACTTTCATGTAAAAAAGAAAACAAACAACACACTAGTGAATGGGTCAAACAAGCAAATCAATTTTTAAGAAATTGCTGATGAACATGTATGAACATTTCTAAAAAGGTGCAAAGAGAGTGAAAGAAATAGGAGTTTGTATTATACTCCCTGTTTGACTAGTATACTTACCATGTCAGACCATAGCATTCAACGGCAGTTACTTAGCTCTGAAAGGCCGAATTGTTGTGGGTAATGCGGTAATAAGACCATCACCTGACGCCCATCCTACTTCCGCCAGGGAAGAAGCGGTGTCAACTTCCTGTTCCTCATTCAATGAGGCCTTTGCGCAAGGTAACCCCGAGAACCATAGCGCTAGCAGGGAAGGTAGAGCGGGCATTAGAGTCTGACATGGTAAGTATACTAGCCAAACAGGGAGTATAATACAAACTCCCCATTTTGGCGTCATATACTTTACTATATCAGACCATAGCAGAATTAAAGGAATTGGAGGACGGCTGAGTGCCCTAGTGGTTCTTGGGGTTAGCAGTGGAATAGATATGGCTGTGTTAGCTGCAAAAGAAGTCCCTAGAACCATCAGCCCTGGTCATGAGCATATCCCTTAAATAAAAGTTTATGAAAGGATTTTCTGAATGCCAGTAGGCTGCCTCCAGGAGGTGGCGCAAGGGGACAGAGCGCTGGAATGCTGTGGAAGTGGCCAGCGCCCTGAGCTCATGGGCCCGGGGAGATAAGACAGGGAGATCCTTATACGCCTGGGTGTAGGCCAATCTGACCATCTTGGAAAGCCTTCTAGAGATAGGGCTGGGAGGAGTGCCTGGGGCGCGAGCGTTCCCAGTAGCCCTGAATGGAGCCAGCCGAGAGCCTTAACGAAGAAGATATAGGTTGAGATAGGAAGAAGGCTATCTGGATATTGGAAGGGCGAGATGGGGGAACAGAGTTGTATGAGCACCAGGAGGCCATCTCTCCTATCGGTAATAGTAGAGAGGCTCAATGCTGGCTCTGTGCGAAGCCGTCGCTAGTCTGTAGGTCTTGCGAGGCCCCAGCTCCAGCCTGTATGTCTGTCTGTGAGGGAGGGGCAGATGCTCGCAACTGGGCTGGTATAGCAGCCATGTGAGGCGGCGGAGCATCTGAACATGTCCCCACAAGTGCTCACTGGAGAGGGGGAACATGGGGAGGGACATGAGGTCCGGAAACGAGGACTGGGTCGGCCACCATGGGGTGATGAGGCTGAGCCTGGGTGTTCCCAGTCTCGCCTTCCTGATCACCCTGTGGAGGATGGGAATGGAGGGAAGGCGTATGTTACGAGGCCAGACCAGGGAAGGGAGAGCGACCCTGGGCCTGAACACTGTTCCTCACCGAGCTGAGGGTTAGCCTGCTGAGGGTCCCTTGCACGTGGAGGAGGGTCCCCGCTATGTGTCTCGCGCAGAGGGTCATTCCCTGTGCATGGCACCAGCGGAGGAGGGCCTCTATTCAGAGAGAGAGGCTGAGGGAGCGAGCCCCTTCCCCCCACCCCCCTCCCTTGTTGACATAACAAGGCATCGAATCTAGCACAGATTTTTCAAAAGGCAGGGATACAGTTTTATATAAAGCAGCTCCCAGCAACTCCATGGGGAGATCACAAACACTAACACACACAAATACAGACACAAGAAAAATCTTCTGATGTTTTATGTAATATTGCAATTTCTCTCTCTCTTATGCATCTTTCTCTCTCACATACACATTTCAAATCACAGTCCCACATAAACAAACGCAAACAATTCCCAAGGTTTTTCATGCATATGAAAGCCTTTGAATAACTTCATGAAAACAACTCTAACCATTATGCAACAAGGATACTGTGAATTCAGGATTCATGATAACCGATAAATTTTACCAGGGCAGTTTATCAGTGACCGGCTCTGTGCATTTACTGAGTTTCACCAAATGTAAAAGTACTAGAAACAGATACTGCATTAACAGCTCTTGGCTTTTACTGGTTTTTATGATTAAACAACTAAATTGTTTGACCCATTTAACTTTGCAAGTTTGTCATAATGATTATAACAATTATCTGCGTGATCATTGGCAATTCTACTTTTATATTCAATTGTGACAACTGCCAAAGTTTCTTCACAAGCTTTTGCCATCACGCTGGAATACATCTGCAGGCATGTGCACTGGACACAAATTTTGGTTTTATTTCTGGCCAGTTCTCTATCTTGCAAGTTACTGATAAAAACTATGCGCTGTAACTGCTAATGTCTGTAAACACACTAGTGTAAAGTTTTCAGGCTTTGGAAAAATGAATGTTATGCAGTGTTCACAAAAAATGGAATATTCTCTGAAGACGGTCATTCTAAACTCACAAAGATGAATGCCAGTTAAACGGAAAAATCCATTGAATAGTTCTTTTTAAGCAAGAGTGAATCCACACAATTTTCTTTAATTTACACAAGTAGTCATCAAAATCCTGGCTGAAGATATAAAAGCAATCAGCTGAACAGTTCTTCAAAAGCTGGATGAATATAGGGAAGGAGGTCTGAGGCCATCATGGACCTGCCGTGCTGAAGAAAGGCCAGACGACCACATTCTCGCACCAGTCGGCATGCCATGTAGCCAGCCAGCACACCTGGGCCTAGTGGAACACTTCTGAAAAGGATAGAAAAAATACCAGTCATACAACTGCACTGTTTGCACCCTATACATTATATTGCATATATACACACTTGCCATAAGTAAAAGGTCTTCACTTTTCTTCTCAGTCTTTTCATAATCATCATTACAATTGCTGGCTTATTTACCTTGAACAAAAAATATATGCAAAATAGATTGTGTTTGTTCTTTGTTATCTTTTTTTTCCATTAATGTCTGTACTCAAAATGTGCCTAAAAAGAGAACTTCAGCTGACCTGCATACTTTCATGCAGTCTTCTGAAATATAAAATATCTGGGGGCATTAATTCTGCATTATCTATGAGTTCATTAAGAAAACAGATTTCTTGTAAATTCTGAAGAGTGTGTGAACTATCAGAGCTGATCAGTAATAGTCTGAATAAAAGCACATTATATTCTGGCAAGTACTACCATTGCTGTGTTCATTTTCACTTTTGATCTCATTTGCATTTGAAGAATGTTATCATCATTGGATATTTTCTTCAGTTTTCGTTTTCACTGGCAACAAGTGCGCACAACTTATGACGCTGTTTACATTGTGCCTATGTTTTGGAGATTTTGTTTCATATGAATTGAAACAACAAACCTTCATGACAAACATTAGACTTATACACAAAGAAAACCCTAGATACTGCAATTGATCATTTCCCCTAGTCCAAAAGCCATTTCCCCATACCATGAATGTCCAAAGGCATTATTATCCCTCTCTCTCTTTATATCTACGTACCTATCTATCAATCTATCATTATCCCTCTCTCTCTTTATATCTATGTACCTATCTATCAATCTATCATTTATCTATCTATAATGAATGTTATGCCAAAGTCATGAATGTGGATGGGTTAGCATACAAGTGGGGAAGACACAGACTCTAAAAGGTGTGAAGGAAAGAGTAAGGAGAGTGGCAGAAAAAACTTTTTAAGTCTGTGTACGAGTGCATATATGAGTATGCAAGTATGAATATGTGTGAGCATGCCTGTGTATGCGTGAGTGCTGTAACAAATACATATGCAAATGTACAAGTTTGTGGAAGAGAGGTAACATATGTGACCCACAAAAAACAATCAAGCAAACATGATCCACAAAAACAATCTACCAAACTTTTAACAGATTTCAAACCAATAAGATGAAGAAGAAAAATCCAATAACATAATACACCAGAAATAGAAAAACCCAGCAGAAACAACGCATTGCAAGTAACATGCATCTGCTCCATCTATTGACAAAATGACAACAACACGAAAACAACAAACAAATAAACACCCATCCCACCCAACCCCTCTCCCCCCGCCAACCCCCTAACAAAAAAAAAAAAGACAAAAATGTCAACAAGAACGTACACAAAAAATTTCAATGGGGAAGACATTTTCAGAGCCTTGCTTTAAGTTTAAGCTATATCTGAAAGTCTGGAGAGTGGTCATAAAATGGTGACATGTCTTTCAGACACTCAAACTAAGCCAATAATCTTTTCAGAGCAATCAGGATCATTTCTCCTAGTTTTCTCCTTTCTTCAGCCTTATCATTAGTTTTTTTTTTTTTTTCTTTAAACTAATTCTTTCCTTAGGGGAGAGGATGTTTTCTTTTTTTTTTTTTTTTTTTTTTAACTAAAGTAGAAACTCAATAGAAACTCAAGGAACAAAGTGGAAAAATTGGCTAATCATTATACATAATCTGCAAAAGATCAGCATGCACTACCCACAAGTAAAGAAATGGAAGCAAAAGGTGATCACAACCATCTCACTCACTCAGTTTCAGATCGTGCCTTGTGTTTCTGCAGACTCCAGTTATAGAAGGTTGCCACTGACCCTGCCAGCACATCCCCCTGACCTCCACATCGCCTGGGACTGCCGTCAGTGCTGCACAGGATAACTGCCACACAAACAAAAAGCCACTGACATGCAATGCACATCTACGTCTGTACAAATTCATTCTTACTCTCACATCTTCCACGCCTATTTCCAAACAAGGGTTTGTTTTTTTTTGCTTTGCTTTTCTCACAAATATGACATTTAAAGTAAATGTTTAAAAAGAAAATTGATTTGCATTTACGTCAAACACATTATCTCCTCTCTCACTCATGTGTGCATGTGTGTGTGTGTGTGTGTGTGTGTGTGTGTGTGTGTGTGTGTGTGTGTGTGTGTGTGAGTATGTGTGTATGTGTGTGTGTGTATCAGTGAGCGAGTGAGTGAGTGAGTGAGTGTGTGTGTGTGTGCGTGTGTATGTGTGTATCAGCAAGCAAGCGAGCGAGTGAGTGAGTGAGTGAGAGAGTGTGTGTGTGTGTGTGTGTGTGTGTGTGTGTGTGTGTGTGTGTGTATCAGCAAGCAAGCGAGTGAGTGAGTGAGTGAGTGAGTGAGTGTGTGTGTGTGTGTGTGTGCGTGTGAGAGTGTGTGTGTGTGTGTATGTGTGTGTGTGTGTGTGTGTGTGTATGTAAAAGTGTGTGTGCGTGTGTGTGGTGTGTGTGTGTGTGTGACTCTGTGTGTGTGTGTGTGTGTGTGGCTGTGTGTGTGTGTGTGTGTGTGTGTGTGTGTGTGTGTGTGTGTGTGTTTTAATCAAAAGTCTTCATAGACTAAAACTTTATCACGGTCTGCACTTGTTTTCCTCTAAAAATAGATTAATCAGTTCATCTAAGAAAGTCATCTTATAACACACTAATTGCAGTTAAGCTGCTGTATAGTTTCCTTTCACTTTTCAGATCCAAACATTGTTAATCTTAGTGCTGTGAACTAGCTGCTACACCAAGAAACAAGTCTTATTTGGAATGTCTTTGAAGCTCTGTTGCCACTAAAACTATATCATCCTCCAGAATAGCAAAACCTATTACACATGATTCATACGTTTCATGCAGCACATGACTCACGATGCTCATTCTTGCACTTATCTGTAGTCTAGTGCATGTATGCATCTGTGTTCATAATATGTAGTTGTGATGTTGAGTTCTTTCTGTGTTCATATGTAGCTGTGATGTTGAGTTCTTTCCGCCTTCTTTTCTTCTCCTAAATGACAGATGTTCGACAATGTACCTGTTTCAAAAATTCCTTCTTGATTTGTGTGCTGCAATGGAAACTGTCTCAATACCTACTGTGACACTCCTTTTTTAATGTGTGTTATAACAAATTTACTTTTTTAACGTGTGTTATAACAAATTTAATCTCTCTTAAGACTCTTAGGGCAGATTTGTGTTAACACAAAGTGTCTTCCTGTATATATAGTATACACTGCACCTTTGGTGATGAAAACCATACCTGAGGTTGTGTGGATTGTGCACATGATTAAGTGAACCGTACCTGTTATTGTGAATTGTACCTGTGGCTGTAAAAATATCTATGTGGCTGTATGTACTGTATACTGTATATGTAGCTCAACGAACTATACCTGTATCACCTGCACCTATACATATGAACTGCATCAATTGCAGTATAAACATACATTTACAGTTGCATAGACTATGAAGCAGTAAACGATACTGTGCTTGACTTGAAAGACCTATATCTGCAGTTGCATGAACTGTGTATATGGAGCTGTTTGAAATTCACCTGTGGCTGGCTGAGCTGAACATATCTACATGTTGTCATTCATACTGTACCTGTATCTGCATACATTGTACATGTGGTCACATATATCTGATATACTTTTAAATACTGTGTCTCTAGCTGTACGAATTGTACCTCCTAACTGTACTGGTGATTGTACATTCTGTATCTGTACTTAATGTATATGTGGTCACAACTACTGCACTTTACTATTAACTGCTTACCTGCTGCTGTATGAACTGTTATATATACCAATGTCAACACTGCCAGAGGCTATATGAACTGAATTTCTAATTGTGCATATCGTACCTGTAATTACATTTACTATACCTATGGCTGAAAAAAATGTTTTCTCATACCTACATTTTTATACAAGCACTTCCTTCCTGTTTGCCATCAAGATACACAAGTCTTCAAAATGGGAAAAAAAAAGCTGGTTAATCCAAGCCTCCTTTCACATGATATCTACATGATCTCCCTTGCAAAGTCAACCTCTTCTGGTTGTGAACACTTCAACCCAGTTTTCCTTTATTCCTGCACCTGTGAAAACGCTCCCTTTGGCTCTGCATTTTCGAATAAGGAAAACAGAATTCTCCAACTAAAAGTAGTTTTCACATACTTACCTGTCCTAATAATAGGACCCTCTCCTGCCTCCCTGGTTCATGGAAAGACAGGTGTGAAAATCAGTTACAGTTATAGCTACAAGAAGTCAACTTTACAAGGGAGATCACTTTATGGTCACATGCAGAGGTTTGGATAAGCTCCCCACTCCCATTTGTAAAATAGGGAATCCTAAAGATACACTAAAATTTCAAACCAAGAAGAAAAAAGGCACTTGTATAGACAGGTAAATGAGTAGGAAACTACTGTTAGTAGGAAATTCCAATTCCTGGCTGTATAAATGAGTACTGAACATATATATCCCATCTGAGGATGCATACACAGTATCTGTATTTCAAATTACAGTTTGCTTCCAAAAAGTCACCTAGCAGCAAAGCTGCGCAAAGTGAATCCTGGAACCAGCCTAGGCCATGTTCACTGTACCTGTTGCTCCGTCAGATACAATGTCTTCCAGTGCTTTCCGCAAAACAGTCACATGACCTAGTTTCTGGGCCAGATTCTTGGTGCAGGCCACAAGATCACTGCTTTGGTTCAGACGTTCCCCAGTCTGCATCGACATACAACATAACATGAACTTGTACACAGTAGCGTCCTTCATCTTGCCTCTCAACAAAGTTTCTGTGGTTGCTCTCTTATGTGAAAAATGAGGCATGCATGTGTGTGTGAGAGTGTGTGTGTGTGTGTGTGTGTGTGTGTGTGTGTGTGTGTGTGTGTGTGTGTGTGTGTGTGACTATATTCAAGACTGAAAAGGCTGTGCCAGTCTTGAATAAATGTTAGTTTTGTGTTTTTTTCATTTTCTCCAGCTGTTGTTACTGTGTAGATGTGTCCAGTAGAGGGTATATAGGAAAGCTTGGAACATCCTTTTTTGGTGGATATTTCCTTGTTTGTTCTGTGTGCTCTGTGCTGTCATATCTGCTAGGTGATTTGGTGTCTTAAGCAGCATCCCCTGTTTGGAGTTATGGGTGTGTATCATTTCATCAAGGGAGCAAGAGTAACGCTACTTGTTTGTTATTGACCAACGCAATTATGGTTTTTCATGGTGTTCCACTGGATGGCAAATATGTCAAACTGAAAGTCTTCTGCAAATGACTGGATGAAGATGGAGTGACTTTCTGTGCATGTACAGGCTTAGGCCAATTCTTTGTGGCTACCACAATAAGTAGACCCCCTTTCACCATCTTCCATCTCTAGCAGACAGTGTGAAATGGGTTCAGTTTCATTATTATTCTATGGGAAAAGGAGGCAATCAGAAGAGAAACAATCGCATCCCAGTAAGCTAGGTGGTCCTCTGAAAAGCAGGACCATACGACGATCCCTTGCTGCCTTTCAGAAAGGTGCCAGGAGTGACAGCTCCACAGGCAACCAGAGTTTCATTCTCAGGAGATGGGAGAGAGGTCAAGAAGAAGTTCAAAGTTCAAAATCCCCCCCAAACAGTTGAATTGGGGGCTCATTCCAGCGCGAGTGAGATATTTCCAAGATGGGTGGGACCCATGCAGGGAGAAGATAAAGAAAAGAAAAGAACCATTGTTAAACTGAGAGGAAACAACTAATCAACAGGAGACCCACTAAGGCAATCCAAAAAAAAAAACAGAAATAAAAAAAAGAAAATGACAACTATACGCTGCTAGTTGAGAAAGAATGGGTAAGGAGAAAGAATGGGTGAGACAAAACGTGAACTTGTGTTTGTAATCAGCAAGACATTTGACTCACATTGTAGAATGATATACTGACATTGTAGAATGATACAGAAATGAAGCATTCATACTATTGGTCAGAGAAAGAAGAGTGTAAGAAGGGTATCTACTTTCAATGTTAATCACAAAAATTTGGCCAAAGAGCTAACTAACTGTCACATTTGCGAGAGTTTGAACTGAGGCTCATCCCTAGTCGAATTAAACATATCCAAAACGAGCGAGACCCCAGCAGGAAGAAGGCAAAGCAGCAGGAGAAAAGATGACTCTAAACAGAGAGGTAACAATCAATAAGCAGGAGACCCACTAAGGCAAGCCACAAAAAAATGAAATGACTACTACATGTTGCAAGGTGACACAGAATGGATGAAACAGTGTGTAAACATTTGTGTGTGCAATCAGCAAGACATTATACTGACACTGAATAATGATATGGAAATGAAAGCGACTCTGTGCTATCTATCAGGTGATCAAGAGGTTAAGAGGGGCATCCACTTACCTTGTTAACCACAATAAACTGGACAAAGACCTAACTGCCTTAATTTGTAAGAGTTTGACATGGTATAACATATGACACCAAAATACATACTTACCATTCCGGTATATTCTTTTATATTTTGATATTTACCACAACAAAAACTTTTAGAAAAACTTGTTGTTATAGAAGCCTCTAACAAATGTCTAAGGATCAACAACAACAGAAACTTTCAAAGGAAGTCAGACAAAACTAGTTATTACACAAGCGCAGCCTCTTACAAATATTGAAGGATCAGCTACAACAGGAATCTCAAAAGGAAGAAGTCGCACAAAAAACCTTAGCCTTTACCACTTTCTCAAAGAGTCTCTTGAACTCAACAGCATTAGTGTATCATAAAAAAAACCAACTTAGCCTCTTACCACTTTCTCAAAGAGTCTCTTGAACTCAACAGCATTAGTCTATCACAAAAAAAACTTAGCCTCTTACCACTTTCTCAAAGAGTCTCTTGAACTCAACAGCATTAGTGTATCATAAAAAAAAACCAACTTAGCCTCTTACCACTTTCTCAAAGAGTCTCTTGAACTCAACAGCATTTATAAGTCTATCACAAAAAAAACTTAGCCTCTTACCACTTTCTCAAAGAGTCTCTTGAACTCAACAGCATTAGTGTATCACACACAAAAAAACTTAGCCTCTTACCACTTTCTCAAAGAGTCTCTTGAACTCAACAGCATTAGTCTATCACAAAAAAAAAACTTAGCCTCTTACCACTTTCTCAAAGAGTCTCTTGAACTCAACAGCATTAGTCTATCACACACAAAAAACAACTTAGCCTCTTACCACTTTCTCAAAGAGTCTCTTGAACTCAACAGCATTTATAAGTCTATCACAAAAAAAACTTAGCCTCTTACCACTTTCTCAAAGAGTCTCTTGAACTCAATGGCATTGGGCGTCAGGATAGCACTTTCATATTGAGCCACCAGGTCCGGGAACTCCGTGATCAGAAAAAGACCATCCTGATTTGCAAGCACACATGTACATGCATTAAAACTTCATAGTTGTCAACAACCAGAACACTTCAATCAATGCATGTAGATAAGTAAGAACACAAAAAATGAAAATAGTACAGTGAAAATCTCTACCTGTGGTAACTGCCACAGTTTTTGCAATATGACTTTCAGAAAGAAAAAGAAACACCCGAAGGTGCTGGGGAGGACCCAGAGAAGCACTGTCTTCACCTGCCTTTAGAGCAGTCCTGTACCACCCTTGGAGGCCTGCGCTGTGTTGACGATGGGTACAGGCACAGGCAGCATACTCCATTAAGATATCAAGGGACATAACTGCTCCAGAACAGAGGTAAATCAGACTACAGGATGCAACTCCTAAAAGCCTTAAAGTAGCGTCCCCATGGGTGTACCAGCCCGTATTTCATGACTGCAGAGCCCACCGGTGAAAAAACACCACCCTCCAGCTGTCGAGCACACCCCACAGACCCAACCACCCCTGTCCACGGGCAGATGAAGACAGTGCCACTCCAGACACAGCCAAGCTTTCGCCATATGGTCTTATGTGCCCTCAAGAGAGAATCCAAAGTTTGCCTGATGCCAAACAGTTTTGACACAAGGGGGTTTGGAAAAAGGAGCCCATTTCCTACAATTTTTCTGTCAACCTGCCAAGAAAGATGTCAGATCATTAAGAAAGAAATATCACAGCAATGATAACCAAAAAAATTTGTTCCAGTCCAGATGGAAAATTCACTAAATATTGACACATATGCAGCATGACACAAGTACTTCCAGACTTCAAACAAATAAAACTGATGCCAATCAAAATAAAATCCACAAAAAGCAATACTTAAGTGTCCAGAATGGACACCACTCCTTTTTACGTATTCTACTCACTCACACGCCATCAGCATTCTTTGCTTTCCTTTCTCTCAGGATTTCCATAGATCCATCAATAATAACTTCCAGGACTTTTCTTGACTTGCCATAATTTTTTTTAAGGATTCTCAAGATAAACTCAACTGCAATAACTATTCAAGTTAACACACTGACACATATCACAAAGTACTTAAAACAGTAGAAACTTTCTTACAATCCTCTGTACAATGATCTTCCAAGTCTTCATAAATTCTGCATCTGTGTGTTCTTTTCCCCGTTGAGTCTTCTCTTCTATTCTCTGCTAATTCCCTTCATCACTGACCAAAACTTGCTTTGCATCCCTTTTGACTTCCCTCACCTTTCCCTGACTGCATGCACTTACACATGCATGCATGTGCACATACATTTACACGCATCACATGTACATCTGCACACAGACACATACACACCACACAAACGTACGCATTACATGCTACAATCACACACACACACACGAACATACACGTGTGAATGCACATCCACGCGCGCGCGCGCACACACACACACACACACACATTCACATGCACACACACATGCACACAAACGTACACAAGACACACACACACACACATATACACAGACACACATACACAGAGAAACACACACACACTCATACACACACAAACATATGCAACTACATGCTACAATCACACATACAAACACACACAGTAATTTGACGCCATCCAAATGAACATGAAAAGACTTACAGCATCCACCACAAGTGGGATGTTCCTGCCCTTGCGCTGTTGATAACTGTCTGAAAGACATCAGAACAATTTATGTAAACTATGCATTTCTCTCATGGTAAATCTTGGGAAGATAACAAGAACATCCACAATAGCATCAGAACAATTTATGTAAACTATGCATTTCTCTCATGGTAAATTCTTGGGAAGATAACAAGAACATCCCAATAGCAACTCACAAACAACTGCAACACTGATAATGTGAATGATGCAATAAGGCAGCTTCTTTGTTTTAACTTGCATTTGTAATTTTTTGTAGAACAAATCCAAAACACTTTAACTTTTAACTATCTTTGTTTGCCTGCAGACATGAAAAATTGGAAATAATTATAATATTGAAGTAGACAAAACATGAATAAAATAATACAACATTTTTTTTTTAATCAATATAAGACTTTTTTCAGAAATCTATCAAACTAAGCTTTAAAAAAAAAAGTCTTCAAAGACTCAAGTAAGCAAAACTTGTGTTTCTTTCAAAAAAGTTATGAATCAATCCAACAATTCAGGATTACACAGGGAAGATGCACACATTAAATATTAATCTAACACAACTGTTTAGATGAATGGAGGAGTCACGCTATTATTGAGCATGGAGCTTATCCACAGCAGTACTCAGAGCAATATGGCAAGTAGATTTAGAACTTAGAATGAGGGTTGGTTTCAGGGAAATATGTCTGAACAGTGCCTCAGTGAGGGCATGTGATTTTTCCTCTTATCTTATCAGGCTTTTCATAATTCCAAATCAACAGCTGCTTGCTCACACAAGCCTAGATTCAATTGAAACAAAAGTCTAGTTTAACTGATTATTTAACACTTGTCTACTGACCCTGCATGTCAGGATTATTAATTGCTTGAAGATAAGTCCTTTGGATGCATCCCTCAAGAGGCAAGCAGGTGTTAGGATTTTGCAATGTATTTTCACAATGAACCAAGTTATCACATGATTATTCAATTTGTGAACATAGCACTCACATATGTGCTTTAGTTTGTTTTCACAAAATCAAAAAAAAAAACTGTTTTCTAATGAAGTTATCCACAGACTTTTCTCCTTCCAATTTTTACACTGACCTTCATTAACAACATTTAACAAAACCTTTCCATGCTGTCAGCCTAACTGAAAGGGGAAAGCAGTCACACTCATGCTTGTTGAGTTTTGTGAGCAAAAGATTATTTCAATGTTTATGCAATCAACACAGATTCAACCCACATGTGAAAATTTTTAACGAACAGCAAGCGGGGTTTCGAATATGTCAAATTAACACTTCTCCTTTATCCAATAATCAGCTTTAAATTTTGTGCAATCCTTTATACAGCTTAAACATGGTGTTCAGTTCTCAAATTCATTATTCACATCAATTTCAAAGTAGGTCCAACAGTTTTGGCTTGGAGTCAGACGTCTCTCCCAGCCACACCCATTCCATCACAGTATCAGGGCCAGTGCAGACAGGCCTGCGTCTCCCTCCCACCTGTTCCACATTACTGACCCCTCAACACCTTGTAACAGAAGAGGAGCAGCTGGGGCATAATGACTTAGGTGGGCAGCAGGAGTATGCACACGCCTGATGCTGCTCACGTCTGGATTGCTGCCAAAGAAAAACCTATCCAAAAGGGGTCCCTGATGCAAACAGGTGAGCCTCAATGGATCCTATATGGGAGGTTCTGAAGTCCTCTTACCGTTAGCATGAATTTACATTCAGTGAGAGTGCTGTAGAACATGCTTCAGGTTTCAGGAAGCAGAGTTTTGTGATGTAGATGATGTTCCTATGTCAAACTCTGAATATTCACTTGCTACAACTCTTGTCAAAATACTTGGTTTGTGATTTAGGACACTACCCCCAGTTCATTTTTTTTTTTTTCGTTCTCCTACCCCCTCCCAGGAGACTTGTGTAAATCATCTTTTTTAAGGACTCCATTTAAATTATCCATGCTCTTCTGTCATCCAGAAGTGCCAATCTTTGGGTTGAATGGTTGACTGTCAGTATGCCTTTTATCCTACATAATTTTCCATTATTAAGTTATGCACTTAGTAGTGCATGTAAAAATGGGCTACTCTGACTTGGTACCTGGCTAAGGTTCTAGTTCTTCCTTCTGTCTGTCTTTTGGCATCAGTGCCTGAACAGATCCTGTCATAATTTCATTTTTTGAGTGAGTAGCTATGGTACTCAACTGACCAGTAACAATTTATCCTCATCTGCTTCACAATCTGCCTAATAATAAGATAATAGGTATTCTATCATTTGGGAATTCCCACTGCGATGATGTCAGTCTAAATGTAAGACTGGTGGTGAGTATACAGCACCTGCCCAATATCTTCTTACCTCATCCTGTCTCCATCTCAACGACTCTCTATTCTGTATGTGTATTGATATAAAAAAAACAATAACAACAAGAAGTGCAAGTGACTGAAATACAAAGAGAGATAATTCTTTCCTCAGTCAGGTTATTTTGTTTTGTTTTCCAGACAAAACATTTCTTTAAAACTCACCGAGACCGTTTTCAAAATGCTTGGATCTCTCCCCAGCCCAGGCCCCACAACCAGAGTGTGAATTCTTGGTAACCACTTTTCAAACTCAGAAACTGCATTCTCCTGGTCTCTGAAAAACATATATGTAATGTATAAAATACTGATACGACTCAGATATATTTTTCACTAAAAAATTACAACCATGCTTGCCAAAGGTAAACTGAATTCCACTTTCATCAAACCTTTCAAAATATTTTTGCCAATATGACAACCAACAGGGAAACACTAAATCATCAGAAGTATACCCTCTTGCAAGCTTCCTTGTAACCTTTGAACTTTCTTATGAAATACAAATTTTCTTCAAAAGATACTGCAGTCTGAATAAAAGTAAAAGGGACAAGAAACATAAAAGTCTAAAGACTATAGAAATGTTAAAAACTGACTCCTTCTCTCTCTCTCTCTCTCTTACAACCAGATACCACAACACAAAATAGACTGTAAAGCACAACTGATACAAAATTACAGCAATGTAAGGTCGGACTGAACAATGAATATAATGCAAGCATTCTTAAGTAGAAACAAAACTGAATAAAGTGTGGCAATTAAAACATTAATCAAAGAACAAATATATGCAACAGAAATGAGTTCTTCAGTTAAAAAAAAATAATCACATGTTAAGTAATCTGTCGCTGCTGTTTCAACAACATACAGAATAGGATGCACAATCAGTTCTGGGCTGTAGGTTTTGATGACAGGGGCAGCTTCCCTGTACAGAACACATGGGACAGATCAGCTCCCTGAAATGTGAAGCGGTAACAAACTCACGGTAAGTGAACTTTAAAACACGCTGACAGCATGACAGCACAAATCCAAGGAAAACAAAACCCAAACATGTCTTTTGCTTCACATCTGATCTTAACTTTTCTACAACAAAAATGCATACAAATAAAACAACCTTACTCCTCACAGCTGTTCAGAGCAAGCTACTTAGTTTTGAGAGGCAGGGGAGTTTACAGCTCGCCCGCAGCTGCAGAGGCCAAGCCGTGAATGCAGGTCAGGGAAAGGTGTTTTTTTCTGCAGGCTGCTCCCTACCAGCCAGCTAACCGTGCTGTACTCGGCGAACTGAATGTCATCTGTGTAAAGCCGGTCTGGCATCAATGTGTTCGTCATTGCTGAGCGGCCATTACAAGTGGGGCTGTTAGTTTGATAATTAGTGGTTGTCATGAAAAATGTAATATATCTGTGCTCTTGAGATGACTGAATAGCCGAATTCCCGACAATTCTTTTAATACCAAACTCGACTAGGTTTATTTCCTGTAGATAATGTAGATACGGCATGAAAGCTTGTACACAAGTGGTCAGGCGATATTCAAACAATGACAACACACGCACAATTGTGCAAAAATGACGTCATCACTTTCTGAGAATTTAATTTTCCCTAGTTAACTAGTACACAAGTTTGATACATGCCTCTGCTTGGACTACAGCAACGAAAATGTTTGATCAGAAATGTGTAAGCCTTGTTTGTTCGGTCCTCTCACTAAGTGTCTCGCAAGGGATGGAAAAATAAAGCTGTGTCCCTACACATATTCTGGGGGGTGGGGGTGGGGGTGGGGGTGACGCTGCGTTTACACTAAAATATCTTAGCATCATTTTCTTCAGGATGCAAATGCAGAAGATGGTTCCTCCCCCCCCCCCTCCCCCCCCTCCTTCCTTCCCCTACTTCACTCCCAATGAGAGTACTGGAAGTGTCCTCCCCCTACCCCCCCCCCCCCCCCCAATACACTCCAATTGCTAATGTAAAAAGTTTACTGAAACACTTTTTTACAATGATATTGTTGGGGGGGAAAAAAGACACAGAAATTGTGAATCCTTTGAATTTATAAGTCCATTTTCAAATGTTAATGTGGTAAAATTACCTTTAATACATTCAAACACAATTCTCAAATTTAAGTATATTACAATAATTTGCCACACACACACACACACACACACACACACACACGCGTGCGCACATGCGTGCGCATGCACACACACACACACACACACACACACACACACACACACACACAACACCTATGGAAAGTAACATTAACAAATAAAAATAGGGATGAAGGATGACCAGTTATATCAAAGAATTCCAATATGTGTGCTTTTTCCCATTCTGCCTTCCAAACCTGGGTTCAAAACATCCTTGTGTTATAAAATAATCAAAGTTCTGTAAGCCTACACATTTGAACTTACCACTTTGAGAGCCGAAATGGCAGCAAAGTAAGGCGCTCCAGTGTACCTGTTCATACAAAACAATTCATTGTTCATTGTAATTTTAACACATAACTGCAGGTCTTTTATGCATACATATTTCAAACTTGAAGGACAGATTTTATATTGTGGTGTGACAGAGACATAGATATTCTGAACATGCCCAGCTTGATCATTCCCTAGATGAAAACAGCATTTTCACTGTTCCAATACCATGTGCTAACCAAAATCCTACCCTTATATCATTCTTTGGGACTGAATGAAATGTTTCAATGTCTGCACTTATTCATCTCTATGTCCCAAGTATATTTGTTTCTATCCGATCTTTTGCACAGTGATTAACTATGTTTCCACGGACTCAAAAAACAAAAGTAAATCATGTTGTTGTGTAACAGTTGTCTGCCCGTACTAATAGTAGTTACAGATGCAGGGTAGCAAGCCTTTGGGAATAACTGGAATGTGGGTCAGAAGAATGTTAAATTGGTTAGATTTTTGTTTGGGTACTTAACAATTCCTAGATGATTTGGAAAACCAAAATTATGTCTTTTGTCTTTCATTAACTTTCTCATACAGCTGAGTTTGTAAAGTCTGACTGATAATAACATACATATACTGAAAATATTTTACTCCGGTGTCATTTTCTGAGGCACAGTAGAATTACTCCCATGCCGCTCCTTCCAGCTTCCCATCCAGTCACACCCGCTTGTTCTGCTGCAGCTTCGGCACCAGCAATACAGAGAGAACAATCAATGTCAAGTCACAAGACAATTTACCACAGGAGATACTGCACTGCTGCTGAGTGACTTTGCTGGTGTTCAGTGGTGCCCGTTCTGTGCCAAAGTTTGCACACAACACAGCCTACTAAGCCCCTTACTGATGACATTCAATTGCTTTATCACAGAACCAGTGTGAGTGAATGTTACCCTCTGAAGGATGCCACTACTTCCATCCAGTGACAGCCTCATGAACTTA